>JBBBDQ010000720.1:3855000-3940000 GCA_037127315.1 Ascarosepion bandense
AACATATGTTTATATTTTACAACATTTTTTTTAGAAAAAAAAGACCGTTGAATTTGAAGAACTTATCATGGAATCAAGAAATGCAATACTAAATAATATATTTTTGGTTTTGGGAACTGGCATTTTAAATGCATCCAACAACTACACGATACATTTCCATTGGTGATAAATTTCATTTGTTCGCTGCCTTGTGCAAGACGTGGGTTTAGTAAATGGTAAACATCAAGTTTCAAGAAGTATTCAAAAAATGAAAAACAAATAACATTTGCAAATTTTTTCCCTGACCGAATGTGTTGGACGAAAGATATTTGGATAGTTACATGTGTATTTTGCCAGACGCAAACAAGTTGACCTTATATATATATATATAAGGTGTCAAAAAGACAAACGGATCTTGATACATAAAAGTCAGAAATTTATTCGCCTGAAGAGCGTCAACTTTCAACCAGCAGCACGTATAGCGACACAAATATATTGTGGACACTTAATGTATTACACAAGATAAATAATATTAATAATAATAATGATACAATAAATCTACACTTTAAACAAAATGTTTACGGCTTCTCGCACTATATATATATATATATATATATATATATATATATATATATATATATATATTAAAAAGAGAAATGGGGGTTGTTCCAACAAGAGAAATTGGTATAGAAGAGAAAGTGCGAGAAGCCATGAATGTACTGTTTAAAGTGTAGATTTATTGTTGATATTGTTATTAATATTGCTTTTTGTATGAAATATTAAATGTTCATAATGGTATTTGTTTCGCTATACGGGTTTAGAGTCTAAAGTTGACTCTTCAGGCGAATAAACTTGCGACTTTACATATCGAGATCTATTATAGACACTTAATATATTATACAAAAAGCAAGTAATATTAATAATAATAACAACAATAAATCTACACTTTAAACAAAACGTGCACGGCTTCTCGCATTTTTTTCTTATATATATATATATATATATATATATATATATATATATATATATATTATAATAAATGCCGGACACTCGCATTCAGATGATACCTGTCTAACGAGGCGGCTAGCTAATCCCCATTGCTGACAACTGTCCAGGCACATTTGTGTTTGTTCAATACTCACAGAGCCCATGTGTAGTTTATACTGCAACTATGCTGAGCAGTCCTTAGTTACAGAGAGCGTGTCATCTAGCATGAACAGGACGCTCAAACCCTCAGTCACGATGACTTGTGACTTCGAGCTGCAACAACCATCGATGGAGCGGCCGTTTATCCAATTTCAATTATAAGACTTGGATCAACTTGTGATATGGTTTTCGGGTACTTTCCAAAAATGCCGCACCCTGGGATCGCTTCCTCCAGACGGATAACATCAAGAGGTCCCCTTCTTGACAACTCGACCATAGTGAGACTCGAACCCAGGTTTCATGGTTATAAAGCAAACATACTAACCACTCGGCCACTCGCTTACCCTAATTGAGCACTCTGGAAGAATGGTAGACTTTGAAAAATAGTAGCTACTCTGGCATGTATGCATCGCTCATTCAGTAATGAATTAGATCACTCTGGCTATTGGGCGTGTATAATGATAATGTATACGCTAAAGATTCTGCGTTTTCTACCGAGCGCCCATAGCCCAGAGGTAGAACCGCCGACTGACGCCAATTCGGTCGGGTTTCAATCCTGGGTTAAAAGCAATCGGAGTCTAACCGTACCGATGAGCTGTGATACAGCGAAACAGATCTGTCTGCGGATGATATATATATATATATATATATATATATATATATATATATATATATATATTTACGCTCTCACACCCTGATTGAGCACTCTGGAAGAAAGGTAGACTTTGAAAAACAGTAGCCACTCTAGCGTGTACACATCGCTCATTCAGTAAAAATGAATTGGATCACTCTAGCTATTGGGCGCGTAATATGATATGCGCTAAAAAGACTGCCTTCTTCCACCGAACGCCCCGTGGCCCAGCGGTAGAGTCGCCAACTGACGCCAGTTCGGTCGGGTTTCGAGCCTGGGTGAAGTGGGTTAAGGAGCAATCGGAGCCTAACCGTACTGATGAGCTGTGATACAGCGAAACAGATCTGTCTGCGGATGACTATATATATATATATATATATATATATATATATATATAATGTAATACTTGGCCCAGTGATTGAACTCAAAATTACTGTCATCAATTCCGCTTTAATCCATAATACGCTATTTGTGGCAAGGAGATTTGGATTATCGAAATGTGGATTTGGCATTATCACAGGTGGCAGACAAGTGGATCATTTATTCTATTACTAAACTTAAGATATTTGATCTCTCTCAGTATAAGTCTTGTGACGATCGGGGTGAATAGTCCTATAGCCGCCCACCCCTCCGTCACCATTTGAATAGGATTAGATTATAGAACACTCTGGAGACTTTTGGTGAATGATGAAGCTGCCACGTTCGTCTGACCTCAGCCCAGTCGAGCATTTACGAGACATCGTGAAGAGTTATATTCTCATGCTAGATCTTTCACCTATCAGGGTGCTGTGGCGAGAAGGTATTGCTCAACATCTCTAGTTCTTCCGACCATCGATGCCACATGTTGCTGCCAAACGTCGCTCTAGCAGGTGTCAGACATGGCACTATGGATATTTCTAAGACTGTAATATAACAGGTTAAGATTTAGTGTAGTAATATGTATTGGGTACTTTAAATACTATATTTAATAGGCACGCGGGTTTAAGTAGATATCCTTATTTTTTTAAAACATCGAAATTAATGCCAACTGGCCTATACATCGAGGATCTCTTCGAAAGGATATGTGCCTCTCGGCAAAAACCGAAACTTCATTTTAGTTTTCAACTAGCAGTATAGCCCGGCGTTGCTCGGGTGTAATGAAAGTTTTAAAATGAATCCATGGTCCTGGAGCTCAGACTCAACCTAAAGAATATTTATGTGAAGTTTGATGAGAATCTAATCTAAATCTAAACTTATTTATAAATGGAACTTTGTCTGTGTGTGTGTGTCCGTTACCTATAGACTCCGAAATGGCTGAACCGATTTTCTTGAAAATCTACACAGTTGTACTATAAGCGTCCTCGAGTGTTCTTAGCTAGGTTTTGTGTCGAGGTACCCCCGATAAATATCGATAATCGAAAAAATCGGGTTATAGAAGGAGTGGTCCGATTTTAATCAAATTTTACACACAGACAAAATTTCATTTATAAATAAGTTTAGATTTAGATTAAAGACGGAATTTTAAGTATAAGAATATCTACTTAAACATCTGTTTTTATTAATTGATTATTATTTACGGATTATCAACACTTTTACGAACAAAGTGTTGATAATCTGTAAATAATAATCGGGTTCTAGAAGGAGTGGTCCAATTTTAATCAAATTTGATACACTCATAGACAAAGACATAAGAAACGATATTCAGAAGTTTCAAGGTTGCAGTTCTTACAGTAGTGCAGAAAATTTGATATCGATACCAGGAAATCAAAATTTGACTTACATACATTCATTTTTCGTTCAGTCTACGGTTTTGCTTTAACTGGAAACAACTGTTGTTTTTTAGATTTTCGGCCGTTGTACGCTCCGAACGTCTTCATACGACTGGAATTTTAAATCGAGCCTTCATTTCAGTCACCGGGTTAGATTGTTTGAAATAAAAAGTTTGATTCAAAATTCCAAGCACCTGAAGAGGGTCGAAGAGTACAACGACCGAAACGTCATGAACATGGCAATAAAGATGATGACAGCAATCTGAACAATGTAAATAATTACAGTACTTCATCTTAGAAATATCGGGAAGTACTTTTATGGGTTACTTAAAACCAGAAAATATTCTTAAAATGTAAGAATTTTGGAGCAATAATCATGATTTACTGATACAGGTTGCAGAGTAATTGGCCATGATTAAATGTAATTAGTAGAAACGTCCAACAAACAGAATCACAAAGTCTGCATTAAACAAAAACAAAAGAAAAAATATGGCAAAAATAATATTACGAAAGAAAACAATGTATAAAGCTTAAAGCAACTGGTATTCCCAAGCAGTCACCCATCTCGGTACTGACTAGGCACGACGTTGCTTAACTTCAATGATTGTAGGAGAACCGATGTTTCAACGTAATACGGCCTTAAGTTTTCAAACGCATATACCTACTAAATATACCTTTTGTGTTTGTCTATGAACGAGTTTCTTAGGCCAACTTTGAAAATAGAAATTTTTAATGCCAACAAGAATCTCTATCAATCTTCATATTAAGAACCAGAATCAGTCACGTAAGTGTCATACGTGATACACCCTTGGGCGAGCATGTCTCGAAAAACACATTACTGACTGGACAGAAGATTTTTCCGCAGTAGGTTGCCATTACTTTCTGTGATAGACTGGTTGCCAATGAAGGTTATGGAACCCAATCTGTCGTGTCTTATTTAACCTATAGCTGGAGAGAGAAGAGATGGATTCTTTTCCCATGGGTATTTGCGCGTAACTGAATGAAGCGAATTCTATTGGAATTCGAACTCTGCTCTTCAATTTCTCGTTCCGAGCCGATATCCGCCGCACCTCAACGCACCTCATAAGATTGCTTGTTTGTTTTGTTTTGTGGCGTATTAATTCGTTGGATTCACTTACGCACAAATACCCTTGGGAAAGGTATTAATCCGTTTCTTCCTTCCAGTTAGAAGAATCAGAATAGAATTTCTGTTAAATTTTCTTTCAAAGAATATAAGGGAAAAAAGATTAACATTTACTAAATGTCAAATTTGAAGAATATAGGCAAGCATTAAAATAGAAAACACGGCAATGGGGGAAAAACATCTGAAAATAAAAGGGATCCTAAACCTACGGCTGAAGATCAAATATTTGAAAGCAACGTCTATAATAAATGAGTGTAAGTCAAGGTCAGTGTACCAGACCCGACATGGCTGACACACCCTACATTTTTCTCCTTCCAGCTATGGGTTAACAGGACAGATTGGTTTTTATAGCCATAATTGGCAACTAATCTACTGCAGAAAGCAATAGCAGCCTACTGCAGAAAAACCTTCTGTCTACTCAGTCATGTTTCTTTCAAGACATGATTGTCCAAGCATGTATCATGTATGGCACTTAACTGACTGACTGATGTATCATAACTTATTAGTGCAGAAAAGGAAATTGGCAGACAGAGTTTAAATTCTGGCCTAGTCTGTTGCATTCATTTTTACACTAAAGCCTTTAGAAAAGGCATAAATACTATCTTCTTTTTGTTATGGGTTAAATAGTAAAGTAGACAGAGTTCTCTAGCATTGGGTGAAAGCCAATTTAAGAAAAGGGAAAATTTGAATTCCAAACTGTGGATAAGATAACAGGTAACTACTACACTATTTTCTCCAAGAAGGCATCACAGATTATAACAAAAAGGAATCTGTGGAGAGTCATGATTACCTATCTCTAAACAGGACATGAAATTTAGAAAAAAAAAGATATAATTTTAAACAGGTTTTCAAACTTCCTGAAGCATTACACAAATGCAAACCTCCAAACTATTTTTATCACATTTAATGAAAGTGAGATAAGGGAATGACTCGTATCACCTTAACTCATTACTCGATTCTCATCAAACCTACTTACACATTTAAGTTACTGTTCAGTAAACAAAATCCCACTTATTTTTCGACAACCTGATGATATCTTTAAATGCGGGGATTGTCGGCTATGTTTGGAAGTGGCATTTTACCCGGCATAGCTGACGCACCCTACAGCTACAGTAAAATCGAACTAGTACAAATGCCTTAAATAAAGAACTTATCTAAAAATCTCGTAGTCAAAGAGTATTTCTAATATACATTATGGCGTGTCGCCTAACAAGACTTAATATTATAATCGCTAGAAAACGAGTTAAGAATTAAAAACATTTTGGAAAAATCCAGACCAAGGCAAATTTCACAAGTCAGTGTGAAAAGTAAAATTCTGGATCCTGATTGGATAGGAAATCGAAAATTGATTTATGACGATAGTCAATTTTTTTTTTCACACCTAAAGAAGAAAATGTCGATAGAGCCAGTCACATGACAAATACACTACTTAAACGACATCTCATGACCGATCAAAATCAGTTCAGCATGGGAGCAGTTAGCTGACGGACTTTCTGGCAATGTAACAAAAAAAATTTCAAGAAGCCGACCACATATTCATTCTACTTCTTCATTTTTACTCCACACCCTGCCAAAGAAAACAATAACAACAACAAAAGGACACTAAGTACAATTTCTTTATTTGTTTCACTTTCTTTCTCACCCTGTTACCAACCTACCAAAAAAGGTGAAGGAACATAAAACTTCACATTCTGCTACTATCAGTATACGACCTGGAAAACTTAACTACTTACTACTATCAACTATGAACTCTAAACATCTGTGGGACATTTTAAATACCTATATTTCACTTTGAAAATCAATTATGTACATCTTCTCATCATTCTTCTTCTTACACATTTATGTTAATGTTCAGCAAACAAAATTCCACTTATTTTTTCGACAACCCGATGATATCTTTAAATGCGGGTATTGTCAAATATGTTTGGAAGTGGCCTTTCACCAGGCATGGCAAACGCACCCTACGCCCTCAAAAGGAGACAAACCATAACTAAGCAGTACTAAGAAAAAAGAAACCGAGATATCCCTATATATATATATATATATAGCCAGAGGAACCTGAACAACCTATCCCCATAAATTAAATAAAGTGTTCAATTCGACATTCTCTAAAGGTTACTTGAATCGAAATCCTCCTGATGAAGTTCAGAGTATACAACGATCGAAACGTTGTGATAATAACAACAGAATTTAGAACAATAGTCAATAGAATTTAAATAACGTAAATAAAACTAGAAGATTAAAATAAAAAAAAGTATTTCTAGGAGAAAAATGATCAAGGAATTTTATAATAAGACTCGCTATACTTTTATTGACGTGACCTGAGGAATTCGGTTCTGCCATCTTTATTCGGCAAACATGTTTTAAATTAATGTCAATAAAAAGTGTTTGTAACTGGAGGTTATGAAGATATCACTGTAGAAAGGTGATTCAGAAATTATTTGTGTTCCCGCCCATCACTCTGAGTTCTATGAAAGACAGGACAAAAGGTTATTCACACAAAGAAAAGGGTACAAAGGTCACATTGGGTGACTGGGCAGACATCAAAACATTAAATATCTGCACAGGAACAAAGAAACTGTGTATACTAGTAGAAAATAAGAATTTAGAAGGCAATTGAGTGTGAAAAGCGAATAGTTCCACGAAATCTGTTCTTTGTGGTGCAGTGGATATCTTCTCGGAATGAGAAATCGGAGAGTTAAGTTCGAATTCTAGTTAAATTCGTTTAATTCACTTACGCACAAATATTCTTCTTCTATGTGCCTTGTACCTTCGGGATGTAGGCGATCATGGTTTCCCACGTCTCCCTATCCTTGGTGGCTTTTATAGGATACAAATCCTATATAATCCTTCAAACAACTAAAACACACAAAATAAATTGCACACCTGAAAAAAGGGATCCAAAGGACTTTTTCACAAGTCAGTGTGAAAAAAGAATATTCTGGATTCTGATTAGTCATCAAATTGTAAAATTCAAAACGTAAGTGATCATGGCCTTCCACTTGCCCCCATTTTTTTTTGTCGCTCTTAACATTTTTCCTCTTGGTATCTCTTCCAAACCTTGCTTCGCCACAGACAAACTCATCTTTTTCTTGCGCTGTTTTCCCTCTGTCTCTCTTTCTCTCTATCCGTCCTGTGAGTATTAGATTTCCCAAGCCTTCCTTCCTCATCCAAGAAACGTCAGCCGTCTCTTCCAGATGCTAAGTATGTTTCCTTTTCGTTGTATATTCTCCAAAAGGTCGTCGTTGCTTACATAGTATGGTATCCTCAGCATCCTTTTGCAGAACCGTATTTCTGTTGCTTTGAGTCTCTCCTTCATCTTTGAGGAGATTGTCCAGCATTCGCTGACATATAGGAGGACAGATATCATGTAACAGTCCAGTACTCGTTTCTTTGTTTATGTAGTTTTGTGTCTCTCCTTCATCTTTGAGGAGATTGTCCAGCATTCGCTGACATATAGGAGGACAGATATCATGTAAGAGTCCAGTACTCGTTTCTTTGTTTATGTAGTTTTGTGTCTCTCCTTCATCTTTGAGGAGATTGTCCAGCATTCGCTGACATATAGGAGGACAGATATCATGGAACAGTCCAGTACTCGTTTCTTTGTTTATGTCGTTTTGAGTCTCTCCATCTTTGAGGAGATTGTCCAGTATTCGCTGCCATATAGGAGGACAGATATCATGTAAGAGTCCAGTACTCGTTTCTTTGTTTATGTCGTTTTGAGTCTCTCCATCTTTGAGGAGATTGTCCAGTATTCGCTGCCATATAGGAGGACAGATATCATGTAAGAGTCCAGTACTCGTTTCTTTGTTTATGTCGTTTTGAGTCTCTCCTTCATCTTTGAGGAGATTGTCCAGCATTCGCTGCCATATAGGAGGACAGATATCATGTAAGAGTCCAGTACTCGTTTCTTTGTTTATGTAGTTTTGAGTCTCTCCATCTTTGAGGAGATTGTCCAGTATTCGCTGCCATATAGGAGGACAGATATCATGTAAGAGTCCAGTACTCGTTTCTTTGTTTATGTCGTTTTGAGTCTCTCCATCTTTGCGGAGATTGTCCAGTATTCGCTGCCATATAGGAGGACAGATATCATGTAAGAGTCCAGTACTCGTTTCTTTGTTTATGTCGTTTTGAGTCTCTCCATCTTTGAGGAGATTGTCCAGTATTCGCTGCCATATAGGAGGACAGATATCATGTAAGAGTCCAGTACTCGTTTCTTTGTTTATGTCGTTTTGAGTCTCTCCATCTTTGAGGAGATTGTCCAGCATTCGCTGCCATATAGGAGGACAGATATCATGTAAGAGTCCAGTACTCGTTTCTTTGTTTATGTCGTTTTGAGTCTCTCCATCTTTGAGGAGATTGTCCAGTATTCGCTGCCATATAGGAGGACAGATATCATGTAAGAGTCCAGTACTCGTTTCTTTGTTTATGTCGTTTTGAGTCTCTCCTTCATCTTTGAGGAGATTGTCCAGCATTCGCTGCCATATAGGAGGACAGATATCATGTAAGAGTCCAGTACTCGTTTCTTTGTTTATGTCGTTTTGAGTCTCTCCATCTTTGAGGAGATTGTCCAGTATTCGCTGCCATATAGGAGGACAGATATCATGTAAGAGTCCAGTACTCGTTTCTTTGTTTATGTCGTTTTGAGTCTCTCCATCTTTGCGGAGATTGTCCAGTATTCGCTGCCATATAGGAGGACAGATATCATGTAAGAGTCCAGTACTCGTTTCTTTGTTTATGTAGTTTTGTGTCTCTCCTTCATCTTTGAGGAGATTGTCCAGCATTCGCTGACATATAGGAGGACAGATATCATGTAACAGTCCAGTACTCGTTTCTTTGTTTATGTAGTTTTGTGTCTCTCCTTCATCTTTGAGGAGATTGTCCAGCATTCGCTGACATATAGGAGGACAGGTATCATGTAACAGTCCAGTACTCGTTTCTTTGTTTATGTAGTTTTGTGTCTCTCCTTCATCTTTGAGGAGATTGTCCAGCATTCGCTGACATATAGGAGGACAGATATCATGGAACAGTCCAGTACTCGTTTCTTTATTTCCAACGACATCTTCCCGTCTCTCAATAATCTGCTTAACTTTTGAAATGCCTTCTTTTGCTATGAAAGATTCCAGAGCATTACCCTCGATATTATAATTAGAAGAAATGTCAACCATTATTGAATTTCGAATAATTTTACTTTTTTTTTTAATCATTTCACCCCAAACAAGGCGGAAGGGTGATTAGCGCGCAGAGGATAACAGACAGAGAAAAGACATTTAGCTATTTCAGCGGTAATAGGGTGAGATTACACGCTTGTGCAAATTAATTGGAACAAAACGAATAATATCTATTAGGATCTTTCACACTTTCCCGATCACGTATACGTCGTCTCTTAGCGTTGTTTTTCTCTTCCGACCACATTACCATTTACGTTTTGGACTGATTGATGCAGTTCGTTACTTCCCGTTGATGACATGACTGACAGTCGAAAGGCTGACACCAACAATATTCACGATCTCTCAGTGAGGCTTGCTAGTGTGCTCGTGCAGAGTTACCGTTTTCGTACGCTTCCTTGGAGTAACTTCCATCGAAGACTATGGTCATCGACAATCGATACAATAGGACATAAAAAATATGATGCAATCACGGATGACGCAGATTTTTTAAGGCCACACAAATTTCATCATACACCACGAAAATAGATTTATGTTATTGTACACCATTGCAAATGACCTAATCTGCGAAAAAAATAGAAATTACACCCTGTCACTCCAGTGGGTCTAAAACTGACCGTATGGTGAAAAAAAGTAAACTAAAGCAGTTGTTCCATTTATTTTGCACAAAGTTTTAGTAGCAATTATATTTTCAATTGTCATAAGAATAAGCATTGTCAAATCCCACTAAAATTTTATGAACATTTCCTTCTTTTTAATTTCTTTCTTTCTTCACACATAATAGGCAACGGTTTTATCTTACGAAATGAAGTTAGCCCCCTGTTTGATCAGAATTCAGTCCTTTGATGGTGAAACTAAAATTATCTTCCCATGGCGCACGTCTGGGCAACGGTATATGGGAATTGTACGCTGTCCAGACTACGTGGTCCATCTCTCGATAGTAGCGACAAGATCCAAAAGAATACAAGTCATTAAATTTAGAGAAGGCTAGGTTGCAGGAGTTGCAGGAGTTGCTGCATAGCTGAAAGCCAGCAAAACGCATTCGGGGATGACTGCAGATTTTCTGTCTGGATAGATTTCTATAGCCTTTCCCGTGTTTGGATATGGCCACAAGGAAGTGGAGATTTAAAATCTGGGACTTTCTTCCATTAGATAGACTACCTTAGATGTCGAGCTCCATCCACCCAAAGAAGCTGGTTATGAGGCGCCAGTTGTCCGTCTTCGCCCTTTCTCCGGCTTGGAGCTGAACTTAGTTGTTAGAGACTATTTGAAAGGCATGTCACGGAAGTATCTTATAGACGGGCAGCTTGTTCCCACTATCGGGGATCATAGTAGGGAAAAAAATTCCACCATGACAAGCTTTGGAACACATATAATGAACGTATATAAACAATAAATATATTACGTGTTTTAGAATAAATATACTGTTAAATAATACGGGTGTACACTAAAAATAACGTTTAAGTAATAACAATGATTTGTAAATAAAATATACCTAACCAAATCCATTGTGCATAAATGTTAAGTTTAATAAAACTGTGTGTACGCATCCAGGATAGCCAGAAACAAGCGTGTACACTGACCATGTCGAAACTGACAATAACAGTGACAGCTTTGTTGGTACTGTTCCGAAATGAAACAAATTGAAGAGAAAGTTGTCTGATATATACAACCAGATCTCTTTTATACCGTCTGAACCTTTTAATTTATTTCTTTGAAGTAGACCGAGATAATTCTGAAGACAGTGGCACTATCATTTCTTTCCATATTCAAACAGGATTGATATTAGACTCTTTATTTGCGTGAGGAAAAAAAGAATGGAATCTTCCATTGCCAGGCAAAGTACATCGCTTAAGCAAAGCAAGAGTCTTGAATTCAGTTAATGAGAAGCGTAATCACATTCGATTTACTTGGACAATTCGTCATTGTGAAATGCAGGTCCACCCCCTCACCTGTAAAGCATCAAAGATTGAAAGACATAGATATAAAATATCATTTCATTAGGTGAAGAAATACAAAAAAAAACTTTTGTAAGTGTTACATACATTCGTCCGAACAGAATAGCAGACAGTATTTTTGGAAAATTTCTTTAGTGTTAGACATTCTGAAAGTAGATCGTCTCAGGATTTTAAAACTAGTCTGACTGTCCTAACTCCATATATTTGTCGAGTTAAGATCGTTTGCAATTAATGAAAATACGCAAATGTTTAATGATTTCTTTAGATGATGACTTGTTCGGAATAGTTGTTGTTCTAGGTCTTTTTTTATCGAAATTCAATTTGGCTGAAATAAACGCAATATCTTACAGACAGCTTTAACTTGACACTCTTTTTAAAAAATTGAACTGTATGAAGTTGATTTAAGGGCCTTAAAACAAAACAAAAATATTCGCTCAAACAAATTAATACGATTTTTTGTCATATTTTGCCTGCTTTTTTCTCTTAACGCTAACAGGCAACAAATGGCTGAGATAATATTTTTCTTATTTTTAATGTAAATTGTCAAATATTGAAATAAGCTGAATCTGCAAAATTTAATACATCTGTTCTCTGTAATTCCTTGCATTCACTTACGCGCAAATACCCTTGGGAAAGGTATTAATCGGTCTATTCCTTCCAGTTATGGGTTAAATAACAGGGCCGATTGGGTTCTATAGCCTTGGTCGGCAACCAGTCTACTGCAGAAAGTAATGGCAACCTACTGCGGGATAATCTTCTGCCCAGTCAGTCATGTCTTTTTCGAGACATGATCGCCCAAGCGTGTATCACGTATGGCATTTAACTGACTGACTGAATATAATAGTTGGAATAATGATTAAGGCTTATATTGGTCATAAAGTGGGGGATCAGTCTATTACTTCATAACAATAGGAAACCGATCCCCCATTAATTACTACTTAATAATATAACATCTTTTCCGCCTCTAGCTATGAGTCAAATAACAGGACAGATTGGGTTCTATAGCCTTGGTCGGCAACCAGTCTACTGCAGAAAGCAATGGCAACCTACTGCGAGATAATCTTCTGCCCGGTCAGTCATGTCTCTTTCGAGACATGATCGCCCAAGCGTGTATCACGTATGGCACTTAACTGACTGACTGAACATAATAGTTGGAATCATGATTAAAGCTTCTACTGGTCATAAATTGGGGGATCGGTTTTCTATTGTTATGAAGTAATAAACTGATCCCCATTAATTACTATGTAATAATATAATACATCTCTTCCCTCTCTAGTTATGAGTCAAATGAAAGGACAGATTGGGCTGTATAGTCTTGGTCGGCAACCAGTCTACCGCAGAAAGCAATGGCAATCTACTGCGGGATAATATTCTGCCCAGTCAGTCATATCTCTTTCGAGACATGATCGCCCAAGCGTGTATCACGTATGGCCCTTAACTGACTGGCTGTTCTCTGTAAGATATTTAAAACGTACATATTTACTTTCAAACGTTAAATTGATCATTACCAGCATTATCTGTTTTTCGCACTATACGTCGGATATCAAATATCAAATTTTCGATATAACTTCTATTCATCCGAAATTCATGATTTCGACTTCCATTCTTATGTTTTCGGGGGCGCAGAATCTATATTTGCTACCGAAAGCACCACGACGAAGTCTCAATAGATTAAATGCAAAATTCAAGCTCTTTTCTGGAATTTAGGTCCTTGATTCAGACCAAAGTGTCTGGATTTAAATCTCTATTATTTATTATACATATAAAAGATTTGTTTTAATCTTCTTCTTAAGTAGAAATACCATTAAAACAGCTTTTTTAAATGAGCTGAAGACTACTCTTGGATTTAACCCTCTAGGGCCATTCGTATCATATTAGTGGGGGATCTGTTTATTACTTCATTACAATATAGAACTGATCCCCCACTTTATGACAAGTAGAAGCCTTAACCCTCTAGGGCCATTCGTATCATATTAGTGGGGGATCTGTTTATTACTTCATTACAATATAGAACTGATCCCCCACTTTATGACAAGTAGAAGCCTTTACCCTCTAGGGCCACTCGTATCATATTAGTGGGGGATCTGTTTATTACTTCATTACAATATAGAACTGATCCCCCACTTTATGACAAGTAGAAGCCTTAACCCTCTAGGGCCATTCGTATCATATTTGATACAGTATGAAAACAAGCCTTGAAAGAAATATTTTCCTGAAAAATTTTTTAAGAGAATAAATTTCAAATGAAAGCAGTACTGACTGCTCAGTCAATGAATACTAAATGTTTCCTTATAGGGAAATAACAGATGTTTCCTTATAGGGAAATACTGTATCAAATGGCCCTAGAGGGTTAAAAGACACACACTCTCTCTCTCTCTGTATATATATATATATATATATTGTCATCTGCAGACAAATCTGTTCCGCTGTATCACAGCTCATCAGTACGGTTAGACTCCGATTGCTACATAACCATAACCCAGGCTCGAAACCCGACCGAATTGGCATCAGTCGGCGACTCTACCCCTGGGCCACGGGTCTTTCGGTGGAAGAAGGCAGTCTTTATTTTTTGTGCATAGAGTGGACTTTTCTTTCAGTTTCATTCTATGAAAGGCTTGTGCAGAACCAGCCACACTTTTCGAAAGAATTAATAACAGAGAAAGGATGCAGAGCTACGAGATCTCAAAACGGACAAAATCATGTTTGAATTCAGAAGTTTCCTTCTCCTACACTGGCTGTTAGCCAAGGTATTGGAGATCTGTTATTTAATCCATAACTAGAGGAGGATAGATCCATGCCTTTTGTATGGTCAACGAAACAATCGACCGACCGACCGACCGACCGATTGGAATCAGCGATTTCCCCTTTCCGCATCGATATCCGCTGTACTACCCACGAACACACATACACGATTTCTATATCCTCAATCACGCAATTTGATGGAATATTTCGTTGGTAAAATATCATACACTGACTGGAATGTTAATACTTTAATTTCAAAAGACCGTAAAATTTAATTTTCTAGCCTTTGGGTATGGATTAAACCCTCGTTGAACGCATTTTCCCAAGGTGGATATATTTATAGTTACCACGAGTAAACGTGATTTTGGAAGCACAGAGTTAACATTTTAGTATTTAAATACAACAACGCCCATAATCTGTATATATACTTTTGAGAAGCTCTGAGATATTTATCAAAGTGTTGTCTATCCATACTTCATCAGTAAATAACAATTCAGTTTTGTAGATGCTTCTGAAGAATGTGAAAACTATGGTTGTCACTGAGGAAGTTGAAAACATTTCTCCGATATGATGTCAATTTTTTTTTTTTATAATCGTGTTGCCCCAAACAAGGCATTTAACTACCACTGTTGAGTAAGGGGTTACATAGGAGGAAAGTTATGAGAAAGAGTGACAGGTTATAGGGGGTATCAGGAAGTGGGTAAGAGAAGGATGAGAGTGGAGTGGACAGAGAAAGGAGCATGAGAGAGAAAGAGGGAGGATGCAGGTTAGTGAGATAGGAGATGACTATTGACTTTTCATTTGTATTCTTGAAGATTGTCGGGGAAGCAAGTAAATGGAAGGGAATTCCACAGGCGGGATGTGCGAGAAAAGAAGCTACTTGAGTAGAATTTGCGTTTACAATATATTGGTTTCACAGTAAAAGGGTGGGACCTAGTTGCTAATCTTGTGGCTCGAGGAAATTTATATATAGGGGGTACTAGTGAGCTAAATTCATCGGAACAGAAGCCGTGAAAGTATCTGTAAAAGAGACAAAGAATCAAGATGCTAGATAGAATCATGGCAATACACAATTCAAATCTAAGACCAGGGAATGTATAGTTGGTAGCAGCAGGAAAAAAAAATTCCAAGATGCGAGCTTTGATTTAGAGATGTCAAAATTAAACCAACACAACAGTTTAAATATCTGAGAAGCGTCTTAACAGATGACGGAAAATGTGACTCTTAAATTCACAGGCGCATTAGAATAAGTAAAGATGCTTTTAGAAAACTAAACGATGTAACAAGAAATAGAAAATAAAAATCAAAAAACAAAAAAAAATAACAAAAAACGTCAGAATCAAAGAAGAGTGCTAAAATGTAATGTCATATCAATCCTCCTATATGCCAGTAAATTCTGCACAATTACCTCATAGATGAAGAAAAGACATGAGGTGACGGAGAAGTGGTACTACAGAAGGATGCTGAGAATGCTATAGATGGATTACGTAAGCAACAGCGAATGCATAAGGAATGTTTAAACAAAAAAGGGACTATGTTTAGAAACAGAATGAGGGAACTTAAATTTGTTTACAATTGTCATTTTTTGTATGTTTTTTTTTTTTGTTCTAACGAAACTTTATGAAAAAGTGTTGGCCAAAACGAGTTTTTTTAAGAAAACGAATTTTGTCCTCTATTTTTAAAACAATAATATATATATATATATATATATATATATATATATATATATTAGACGCATCGCTCATTCAGTAATGAATTAAAGCACTCTGGCTATAATGATAATATGTACGCTAAAAGGTCTGCCTTTTTCTGCCGAGCGCCCATAGCCCAGAGGTAGAATCGCCGACTGACGCCAATTCAGTCGGGTTTCAATCCTAGGTTAAAAGCAATTGGAGTCTAACCGTACTGATGGGCTGTGATACAGCAAAACAGATCTCTCTGCGGATGACTATATATATATATATATATATATATATATATATTGATTGATTGTTTAATTAATTAGTTTTTGGTCATAATAAGATTAGACCAGTGCACATTTTTATTAAAAAGTGTTCTATACAATTATATTGTAGAATCTTTTAATATTTTCCATTTGTAAACGAGTTATTACGCGACCTAGATTTTTACCATACTGAAATATATCTCTTAGGTTCATACAACCATGGATGGAAACGTTATATTTTCTTGTAATCTAAAATATTGCGCGTTCAAAAATTCCCTGTCACGTTAGCTAAAAAAAAAAAAACCCGGTAAAATCAGTTATTGAAAATCGCCTGAAGATACAACTCATGGTAGAAACCTAGATCGCGTAATAACTTGATTACAAATAGAATAGAATATATATATATATATATATATATATATATATATATATATATATGAGAGAGTAAACACCGTTCATATTCTGCCAATATGATGTCCTATATTAATAGCGATAATATGGAGGGATCGGAAGACGTCGGGTTGAAAGTAACAGTTTACACTAACATTTTCATAATCAAATAAAACCCCTTATAGAAAAACAAATCTTTCCCAGTAGCAAGTGGTCAGAATATTTCAAATCCTTGGTGTTGTATTCATAAATATCACAACTGAACTGACAAACGTTCCGTGTGTCTGATTTGTATTCATACATAATTATATTTCGAATAAATAAACTATTTGAACGTAGTGGAAAGTCGACTCGTTAAAAGAGGCAATATATTCAAGGCTGATATATGAGATAAATATACCCAATATAAATTTATTCATCTTTTTCAATTCGTTCTTTTTTTTATATATGAAACGTAAAAAAAAAAAAAGCCTCAAGGTTAAGAACTTCCGGTTTCTTACTGTTGTGGTCAGTTCAACATGTCTCCAGGCAGGAATAACACACTTGTATTATCCCCCACTCCGCCGTCTCTGTCATTATTTTAGTACTTGTTAGTACCAAAAATAAAGCTTCGTAAGTTAGTCAAGAATAGAAACGGAAATGACGTCTCCAAATCCCGAGATATGGAAAGGATTATATCGGCCATTTTCAGAAATAAAATAAGCTGACCTTGCTTAGTGCATTTAGACTTGGCAAAAAAATAAAAAATAACGTTAACAAAAATCCGTGTGTATTTTTGAGCTTCAAAAACAATATTTTTTTTTATAAAAAGGTCGACAGTTCAGTTCAGACGAGAATTTGCTGAATTTTCAAGGAAAATGAAACAGTTCAAATTTTTAAAAAATCTAATACAGATGAAAATTAAAATAGAATATGGTAAAAATTATTAACTGACAATATTTCATCTAATAAAATGCTGGATATCCGTAATATATTATTACCTTGCATGGTACATGTAATTGACAGGGAAATCCGGCCGTAGGTCAAGTCGACAAAGTGACAAGAATGTGGTTGACAAAAACATCCAACGTAGATAAATTAATAATAATCGACAATAATTCATCTAATAAAATGCTGATTATCCGTAGTATATTACCTTGAATGGTACATGTAATTGACAGATACATCCGGCCGTAGGTAAAGTCGACGAAGTGACAAGGATGTGGTTGACAGAGAAATCCAGCGGAGATGAATTAATAATAATTGACAATACTTCGACTAATAAATCGTGCTAAATGTATTTATTTAATCATAAATACGCTTATGTGGATCAAAGTGTTGTGAAGATGTACTCTACAGATTGTGACGTGGACTCGAGTAAATGGTATAAAACTGACGCCGAGAATCGCCATAGTAGGAAATGCTAGAATACTATGAGACTGCTTCAAGCCTATGCTACTAGAGAATTCAGCAAGGCTACGTTGGCTTCGAGTGACATTATATTTCTTTGTGTTATCTTCATTCAACGCAACGAAGACACACATTTATTGCCAATTAGTAAAGATCTACTAGATGTGCGTTGTGGTGCAGTGAATATCGGCTCGGAAAGAGAAATCGGAGAGCCGAGTTCGAATCCCAACTGAAATCATTGTATTTACTTACGTGCAAATACCCTTGGGAAAGGTATTAATCCAAGTCTTCTCTCCAGTTATGGGTTAAATAACAAAACAGATTGGGTTCTATAGTCTTGGCTGGTAACCAGTCAACGGCAAAAAGCAATGGCAACCTACAGCGGGATAATATTCTTCCCAGTCAGTCATGTCTCTTTTGAGACATGATCGCCCAAAGCGTGCATCACATATGACACTTAATAGATTGACTGAATAGAATAGTTGAAAACATGAATAAGACGTCTACTGGGCATAAAGTGGGGGATCAGTTTCATATTGTTATGAATTAATAAACTGACCCCCACTAATTTCTACTTTATAATATAATACATCTATCGCCACTCTAGCTGTGAGACAAAAATAACAGGACAGATTGGGTTCTATAAACTTGGTTGTCAACCAGTCTATTGCATAAAGCAATGGCAACCTACTGCGGGATAATATTCTGCCCAGTTAGTCATGTCTCGAAATAGACATGATCGCACTAAGCGTGTATCACGTATGGCACTTAACTGACTGACTATTCGACTAAGCTTTTTAATTACTATGTAAGTTATACTGGTTCGAGAAATTGTAGTAATTATATATCCACACAAACAATAACACAGATTGAAGCTGAAATCTCATCTTTTGTGTCTGTCATTGTATAAACAAACTGAAGATTTAACTATAACGTTCTGGAATTTCATGAATTCAAATTTGAACTTTGTGCATAAGCAAAAAAGTAACACGTTTTGATAAAATTAAAACAAATAAGAAAAACTTGTATTGTTGACATAAAATCAATTTGGATAAATATTAAAAAAAAAAGCTTTGCAAGAGGATCTTATTTCGGAAAAGGCTTAGAAGCAGTTCTTTATAGCGTCATTTGGGGCATCGTCTGTTGTTCCATTTCGTCGAAACAATTTTTCTAAGTCGTTAGAAAAAAAAGGGGAGAGAAAATTCCAACAAAAATTGCTTTCCATTTTTTTCTTTTTTTTTTTTCCAAATCTTTTCTGACTGTCATCATCAAGGCTTCGACTCTGACGAGAGATTTTCTCTGGTTCCCTTACCACTTGAATTTCCCCGTACTACGAGATTGGATGTGCGTTGTGGATGCAGTGGCTGTCGACTAGGAACGACAAATCGAAGTGCCGAGTTCTAATTCCTGTTGGACTCTACGCATTCACTTACGCACAAATACCCTTGAGAAAGGAATTTATCCGGCTCTTCCCTCCAGTTATGGGTTAAATAATAGAACAGATTCGATTCTATAACCTTGGTCGACAACCAGTCTACCGCAGAAAGTAATGCCATCCTAATATGGATAATCTTCTGCCCAGTCAGTTATGTCTCTTTCAAGACATGATCGCCCAAGCGTGTGTCATGTATGGCACTTAACTGACTAACGAGACTGCAATCAATGATTCACTAGTTTACTGTCAAAAAAACCAAATGCAACCGCCATTTCTCCTGTAACAGTTTCTTTTCTCGCACTTCCCGCCTGTGGAATTCCCTTCCATATTGTTGTGGATCCCGGGAATGGGAACCGCACAAATAATGGACAAGAACCAGAAATTGAAATAGAGAAAAATGAGTATATTACCGTAAGGTAAACTTGAACGAAGGTTAGTAGTCCAGGAATACGAGTTAGTAAGAAGTATATATATATATATATATATATATATATATATATATGTATGTGTCTCTGAAGTGAAGCCGTAGTATATTTAGTATGTCCATGTCGGAAGCTGACGGGTGCTTCTGTATGAGTGGCGCACAGAGCTACTATAAACTACTGACGCTGTATTCTCCTTGAAACCACGGTATCTTCCGTCTCGCTTCTATAACAGAAGTATAAGTACACTATAGACGAGTCCATCTTCATAAAAAGGGAGAATTCCACAGAACATATACAGAACTGTGCAAAAGTATTAGGACAAGAACTGTTTTATCTTTTATGAGGCATATTGACAGAAAATAAACAATTTAATTGAAGCAATTTGATTTGATTTACTCAACAAATGCTTTAACAAGAAAAAAAATACTTGTTACAAAATAAATTTAATATTTAGTATAATAGCCTTTTGCTTTGATCTCGACCTTCATTCTATCAGGCATTGACATCACAAGCTTCTTCAATGTATCTCCTGCCAAGCAGCTTGTATTTGTTCCCAAAGTGTGTCTTGCGAAGTAACATTAGATTTATCAATTTGAGAGGGGGGAATAAGAAAAAAGTCTGTCATATCCAAGGATAATAGAATAATGAGTAGTTTCAAAATAACTTGTTTAATAGAAAATAGGAAAATTAAATATAACTTCTTTTTAATACATTTCTTTTACACCTAGTTTTAAATAATCAATATTTATTAGAAATTTACTTGGTTTTTCACCTGTATTTGAATTTCAGTGAGTTTTTTTTATGAAAATCACCTCTGTCCTGATATTTCTGCACACTACCGGTATTGTGCAAAAGTGTTAGGACAGGGGTGATTTTAAACTTTATTTTGTTGCCTCATGAAAGATAAAATACTTCTTGTCCTAATACTTTTGCACGGTACTGTACTTGCTTCTCTGATAGCTACAACTTCCAGAAGTTTAAATGCAACGTCAATTGTCACCTTCTATCTCCTTAAATCCCATCAACCTCCCTAAATCCCACCCATCTGTAATCCTTTCTTCTTCATCCCTTGTACACTATTTCTTCTCTCACTGTAACACTTTGCGCACCAGGGGCCACCCTAACTTGCTTAGAGTGAAATAATTATCTTAACTTATTTATAAATGTAACTTTGTCTGTGTGTGTGTCTGTTACCTATAGACTCGGAAACGGCTGAACCGATTTTCTTGAAAATTTACACAGTTGTACTATAAGCGTCTGTGAGTGTTCTTAGCTAGGTTTTGTGTCGAGGTACCCCCGATAAATATCGAAAATCGAAAAAATCGGGTTATAGAAGGAGTGGTCCGATTTTAATCAAATTTGATACACTCATAAACAAAGACATAAGAAACGATATTCAGAAGTTTCAAGGTTGTAGTTCTTACAATAGTGCAGAAAATCGATTATATATATATATAAGGCAAAATATTTGTGTGTATGTCTGCTTATCTGCCTCTATTTTTTCAGCCCTTTTATTTTAGCTTTTGCTTCGGGTTTGGCTCTAAGTAGGTATAATTGTAGTGCTTAGTCTCGGCCATGATACCATTTACTCATTTAGGACTTATTTAGCCTTCAAAATTCAGTTTACAACGAAAAAAACTTATTTGATATCGATACCAAGAAATCAAAATATGACTGACATCCATTCATTTTTCTTTCAGTCTACGGTTTCGCTTTAACTGGAAACAACTATTGCTTTTTAGTCTTTCGTGCCAACGTCCAAAGAGTCTGAGCTCCAGGACCATGGATTAGTTTTAAAGCTTTCATTACACCCGAGCAACGCCGGGCTATACTGCTAGTGAAAAATAAAATCAAGTTCGAATTTCATTCCAGGCAGTTTATATTCACATCGCATTATCACTTTTAGAAAAAAGCATGAATCCTCTTAATCTCTGTAGCATCGCCAGATAATTTGAAAAATGTTTTTCTCATTATTTGGATAGGATTGTTGACAAAGAACAGTGCATAATTACATGCGAAAAGACTTCTACAGTAACTTTACAAGAAAAAAAAAACTGTTATACGCATTGACAACCTTGACAAGGAGAAAATAAGATCTCAAGAGAAATGTTTTTCGTTTTTTTTTTTTAGGTACATTTGGTGCTATGCAGACTCAAAGCAGGTCGAAGAATGTATCGTGCGAAATATTGAGTTAAAAAAATAACAGACAAATGTGTGGAATAACAACCATATCCAAACTTCTTCCGTAAAACCCGTGCGGAGTCAAAGAACATATTTGTTTAAATAAGACACAGCTGAACACGATAATCCAAACATTACAAATAAACCTAATCTTTGGAGATCACGGGAAAAACGCCAATTCTGGTTAGATTAAAAGAAGATCAGATTCCAGAATTTGAACCTGAATAATTTTGCAATGCCACTCATGTTATCTTCTGATAGTTGATGGAGAACATGTTTGCCTCATTGCTGAATCTGCCTTTATAATAATAAAGGCCTAATTTCGTATGTACGTAACCTTTAAGTAGTTAAATCAGTGCATTATAGCCAGAAACATTGCATGAAATTACTCATAAAATATGGTAGCACACACATTTTTTATTATGTTCGTTCTAAGCTTTTGGCTCACATGAACCGTCTTCAGAGAGGTCACACGGCCGTTAACATAAATACATCCACCATCAAAGATGATTTTATCTTGTGTTGACATAAAACATTGCTAAGCAACGATAACAGTCACCAAATAGCATACGCAGATAGTAAATTTGTAATGCGGTTCTATGACGTCATACCGCGTGAGAGACCGAAATGCTAACAGAACCATATGTCTAAATGCAATGTAATGTGTTGTGACCAGATTGAAATATGATTTTATTAAGTGTGGGTTGTTTTGATTTAATGTAGATGGCCTCCAATATCTGAAGGTTCTTTTTACTGTGTGTAAGAGTGAGTATTATTGTATTGTTGACTAAAATCTTTCTAATATTACCTACATGGCTATGTTTTTCTAAGAAATGTTGTTTAAATGAACTCTGTTCAGAAAGGTAACAGGTAAGTCTACGAGAGAGCATGGTTGTAGTAAAACCAATATATACAGTGGGTTTATTATTAGTACCAGAGATTTTTTTTAATAATTTCACCCAGAGCAAGGCAGAAATGCCACTGATGAGCGGGGAGGGGGGGCTACATGACTGCAAAAAGATTAATTAGAAAAGAGTGAGGAGTACAAACTAGTTAGAAAGGAGCAATAGAAAGCTGAGAATGCAGGTGCGATGACAGATACATAGGTGGAGAGAAAAGGAAGGATATACGGGGGTGGGGAGAGAGCTAGATTCCAGTGGTTAATAGATCAGTATTGACATTGCATTTAAATTTCTGGAGGTTGTAATGAACATAATAAAAAATATCCAAATGTTGGACGATTTTTGTCTTTATTTTTACCTGAAATTAAAGCGAAAATACGATGATTGAACATAATAGACATTCATAGTAAGTTATATTTAACAGTATATATATATATATATATATATATATATATATATATATATATATATAACCTAGAGAGCCAACGAGCCTACCAAGGTTTCACCTAATTGAATCTTCAGGGAAGGTTGGCTCAAGTTGGGCCAACCTTTCCCGAAGATCCAATTAGTTGAAACCTTGGTAGGTTCGTTGGCTCTCTAGGTTATATATATATATATATATATATATATAGCCAACTTTCCCTGAAGATCCAATTTGGTGAAACCTTGGTAGGTTCGTTGGCTCTCTAGGTTAGTTATTTACTTAGTTTGCTCTACTGGCGTATTGAGCGCTTTTTTTTTTTAGGTAAACTCGTCTCGGGTTTTTTTCTTTGGGCTGCGTACTTTGACTGATGTTCAAGTGCTTGGCTCGTTCTTTTCTTATTACCCTTTTTTCCTTCCACATATATACTCGGAGGGTTTTTCGAAACGAGTATAGCGATATATATATATATATATATATATATATATTAAATAAATAAAGGAAAAGCATATAGGTAAAATCTCAGTACTGCCGCTGGTGTGCAGGGGGTTACATAAGAGGAGAGTGATGAGAAAAAGAAACAAGTTATAGGGGTGTCAGAGAATGGGTAAGAGAAAGATGAGAACACTGATGTGAAGAGAGCTGATTAGAATAGAGTAGACAGGGAGGAGAACACAAAGTCAGAGAGATAGGCGATGGCAACTGACGTTACATTTAAATTCTTTGGGATTGTACCTGCTAGGGAAGCAAGTGTACAGAAGAGAATTCCACAGGAGGAAAGTGCGAGGAAACAAGCTTATAGAATAGAAGTTACGGTTACATTTGATTGGTTTCACCGTAAAATCGTGGGACCTGGTTGCTAGCTCGAGTAAATTCATGCAGAGGAGGCACCGGGGAGCTAAGCTTATCGGAATAGAAACCGTGAAAGTACTTGTAGAAGAGACAGAGGGAAGCCACATTACGATGGTGAGGAAGTGACTGGTGTTAAGCTATCATATTGAGATCGATTACATTATAGATTCTTTGTTAGATTTTGTCAAGAACTCCCAAATGAATAGCAGGGACACACGACCAGATGTGACAGCAGAGCGGGCGGATGGTAGATTTATATATGCGCAAGATGGATTCAGACAAACTTCCTTGTCCTACACAGTGAACTGTCCTTCTTAGCAGCAGATCTAAAATTATTTATAAATGGAACTTTGTGTGTGTGTGTGTGTGTGTGTGTGTGCATGGGTATCCGTGACCTATAGAATCCGAAACGGCTGAACCGATGTTCTTAAAACTTTGCACAGTTGTACTACAAGCGTCTGCGAGTGTTCTTAGCTAGGTTTTGTGTCGAGGTACAATCGATAATCGAAAAAATCGGGTTATAGAAGGAGTGGTCCGATTTTAATCAAATTTGATACACTCATAGACAAAGACATAAGAAACGATATTCAGAAGTTTCAAGGTTGTAGTTCTTACAATAGTGCAGAAAATCGATAATATATATATATATATATATATATATATATATAAGGCAAGATGTTTGTGTGTGTGTCTCTTTATTTGCCTGTATGTCTTTATTTTTTTCAGCCCTTTTATTATAGTTTTTATATTATAGTTTTTGCTTCGGGTTTGGCCCTAAGTAGATATAATTGTAGTTCTTAGTCTCAGCCATGATACCATTTACTCGGAGGACTTTTTTAGCCTTCAAAATTCAGTTTACGACGAAAAAGCTTATTTGAACATGACCGCTCTTGTGCAGCAGAAATTTTTTTATAATATATATATATTCCATTTGAAAACGTGACCTAGGTTTCTACCATGAGTGCAATAATGGATGAAAACGCCATATTTCCTTGTAATTTTAAAAACTGCGCGTTAAAATATTCCCTGCCACGTGACCGTTAAAAAAAAAAACAAAAAAAACCCCGGTACCTGAGCGTTCTTAAAAAAAAAAAAAGAAAAAAAAGAAAAAAAAAGGTAAACGGTAAAATCAGTTATTGCAAATCACCCGAGGACACCACTCATGGTAGAAACCTACAAATTAAAATATTCAAAAATTCTACAATATAATTGCATTAATCGCTTTTTAATACAAATGTGCACTCGTCTTATCTTATGACCAGAAATTATGTAATTAAACAGTTAATATACATATATATATATACTAGAAGTATAGCCCGACGTTGCTCGGGTGTAATGAAAGCTTTAAAACTAATCCGTGGTCCTGGAGCTCAGACTCAGCCTAAAGAACATTTGTGTGAAGTTTGGTGAGAATCGGATAAAAATTGTAGATTTGTATAAAGGACATACAGACAGATAAACAGACACACACACAAACATCTTGCCTTTTATATATATTACCAATTTTCTGCACTATTGTAAGAACTGCAACCTTGAAACTTCTGAATATCATTTCTTACGTCTTTGAGTGTATCAAATTTGATTAAAAATCGGACCACTCCTTCTATAACACGATTTTTTCGATTATCGATTTTCGATATTGATCAGCGTTACCTCGACACAAAACCTAGCTAAGAACACTCGCAGACGCTTATAGTACGACTGTGTAAATTTTCAAGAAAATCGGTTCAGCCGTTTCGGAGTCTATAGGTAACGGACACACACACACACACACATATATATATATATATATATATATACACACAAAGGTTTATTTATAAATAAGTTTAGATTTATTGATAATTTATATATATATATATATATAAACCAGGAGAGAGTTACACCAGCAAGAAGTACTATACAATAAACTGCAAGCATAAGACTTACAGTTACATCTATTTCAAATGTAAAATGATGAGACCTTACCGCCAATCGAGTACTTCACTTAATTTCACAGTCTACTAATTTTCACAGGGAAAAAAATTAAATCAGAACAATTACCATGAAGATTTTTATAGAAAAGGCACAGGGAGGGCTACATCACGTTAGTGGAAAAGTAAGTGAAGTTAAGATACCAGGTCAGAACTATTATCATTGCAGATTCTTCTTTGGATTTTATAAAAAAATCTTTAAATATATCGCAAAAGCACATGACCAGATGCAAATAATATTCACGAATGAATGGGAAGTTTATAAATGTGCAAAATAGATTATGGCTCGAAAATTGCCAAGTACAACACATTAAACCAACTTTCTTAGCAGCAGACCAAGTAACCTATGTAAAGATTTTGATCTTCTTTTAGTATCCCACTAACATAAGTTTAGAAGTACTAAAGGTTGGTGTTTGAACTAGGGCACTAAATGCTGATTCTCAAGATAGACAACCTATGACAACTTGGAATATTATGTTGAATAAATTTTCCTACATTTTTCAAAATTTTGCCTTGTATTTCACTAAGATTACTAAATACTAATTAATACTAACATTGCTGAATTATTTTAAAAAAATATTATTGAGAGTAATGTGTAGATTAGTGAAGAAAAGTGGAATATTAAAATGTACATTTTGAATGTTAAAATAGTAATTCATTAAAGGGAAAGAATAACATTACTTTGTAGAAATTAATATTCAATTAGAAACATTATTAAGATTATCAAGATTTCGTACAAAATGTTCTAGTAGTAATTGTTGAAATAGATAAAGAGAAAGAGGACAATGTCCGTGTTGACCTGATGCTTCTCTGAAGGTACATTTTAGCGTGTCTCTTGCTGCTCCCATCTCTCTCTTGACTGACGCCGAGGTCATTTACATAGTCCTTTTGAATTTCACACTGGATCGCCAAATCCTTCCTATGGTGAATCCAACTGCTGAGGCTTTTGTTACATAAAACTCTAGATTTATTCAGTTGTGTTCATTTTTCACGTATTAAAGTATTAAAAATGTCTTTTAAAAATGTATTGGATTTTATAAAAGTAAATACAATGCAATTGGCAAAGGAATTAAATTTGGCCGTCATATTTTTCCTGGCATAAGTAAAATCGTTTGGTGTAAAATATGAAATTGTAGCGTAAGTCACGTGTTAGGCTAATTGCTTTAAAGAAGCATTCATCAAAGAGGCATCACGGGAAAAAGTAAGAAAAACAAATGGATGACCAGTGAAGCTGACAAAGACTGGAAAGTTGCGCCTTTTTTTTTTTTTTTTTTTTTAATTCAAAGAAAAACAAAAATTATTATCATTTTGGTCAGTCTAACCACAGGCAAAAAAACAAAAATAATATCAAGGAAGACAAACGGCCTAACATAATATCCAGCTTCTTCAGAAGTTTAGCAAAGTGATGAAATGAACAGATGGAAATGGGGCGTTTCCCGCTGAGGGAGAAACGACAGGGTAAACTGGGCCCGAATGAAAATACCAAGGTGTATGAAAATTTGCTGAAACGTTATATTTTGATTTAATATTTATGTGGTTTTCTATTGATCAATTAATGGCAAATGAAGAAAGAAAAGACCTGAAAAAACGTGCGCACGCGCGTGTGTGTATCTATCTCCAATATCAGTAATAATAATAATAATAAAAAAGACAAACTTAAATTTTATTTAGTCTCACACTAAATATTGTTCATATATTTATCTATATATATACTAGCAGAATAGCCCGGCGTTGCCCGGGTGTAATGAAAGCTTTAAAACTAACCCATGGTCCTGGAGCTCAGACTCTATGGATGTTTGCACGAAAGTCTAAAAAGCAATAGTTGTTTCCAGTTAAAGCAAAACCGTAGACTGAAAGAAAAATAAATGGATGTAAGTCAAATTTTGATTTCCTGGTATTGATATAAAATTTTCTGCACTATTGTAAGAACTTCAACCTTGAAACTTCTGAATATCGTTTCTTATGTCTTTGTCTATGAGTGTATCAAATTTGATTAAAATCGGACCACTCCTTCTATAACCCGATTTTTTCGATTATCGATATTTATCGGGGGTTTCTCGACACAAAACCTAGCTAAGAACACTCGCAGATGCTTATAGTACAACTGTGTAAATTTTCAAGAAAATCGGTTCAGAATCTATAGGTAACGGATACACAGACACACACAGACAAAGTTCCATTTATAAATAAGTTTAGATAGATTTTAACAGAAGATACATAAAGCACACTATACGCCTTAGATGGATGTGCGTTGTGGTCCAGTGGATATCGGCTTCGGAACGAGAACTCGAGGAGCCGAGTTCGAATTCCAGCTGAATTCATTGCATTCACTTACGCGAAAATACCCTTGGGAATGGTATTATTCCGTCTATTCCTTCCAGTTATGGGTTAAATAACAGGACAGATTGGGTTCTATAGCCTTGGTCGGCAACCAGTCTACCGCAGAAAGCAATGGCAACCTACTGCGGGATAATATTCTGCCCAGTCAGTCATGTTTCGAGAGAGACATTATTGCCCAAGCGTGTATCATGTATGGCACTTACTGACTAAATATAACGTTATATTAGGGTGTCCTTGATTATTATTTTTTAATTTGGCCAACGTAAGCCTTTGACAATGTGTTGGCCAAAAGAATTCTAATGTCTAAGGTATACTATGACGTCTATTCTGTTCAAATCTATATGTCTTTTTGTGGGTACAAATCTCTTTTTGTATATATATCTTCTACCGAGCGCCCATTGCCCAGAGGTAGAACCGCCCACTGACGCCACTTCGGTCGGGTTTCAATCCTGGGTTAAAAGCAATCGGAGTCTAACCGTACTGATGATCTGTGATACAGCGAATCAGATCTGTCTGTGAATGACTATTTACGCTCTCACACCCTCATTGAGCACTCTGGAAGAATGGTAGACTTTGAAAAACAGTAGCTACTCTCGCATACACGCATCGCTCATTCCCTAATGAATTAGAGCACTATGGCTATTGGGCATGTATAATGACAATATACATGCTAAAAAGTCTGCCTTCTTCTACCGTGCGCCCATGGCCCAGAGGTAGAACTGCCGACTGACACCACTTCGGTCGGGTTTCAATACTGGGTTAAAAGCAATCGGAGTCTAACCGTACTGATGAGCTGGGATACAGCGAAACAGATTTGTCTGCGGATGACAATATATATATATATAGATTTTACACTCACTTTACTTTTCACCTGACTTTGAATTAAGACATACTGTGTCCTCCTCATGCTCTGACAGACGTTTGAATCACCTGCTAAAGATTCATGTATGTCCTCAAATTTGAAAACCTTTTAGAAACTAATGACATCCTTGCCCCTGTATATATAAACACGTGCAGCATATTAAATCCTACACTGCCTTGATAATGTTTTTAGGAGGACGAAACACGTCGGCTAAGTACAGCTTTTACTCTTGTCTCTTCTATAGATGCACCCCATCTGACAATATTTATAAACACACATATATAACACATATATATATAACGCATACAACACACATTTACAACACATACTCACATATGTATAACACATATATATAACGCATACAACACACATTTACAACACATACTCACATATGTATAACACATATATATAACACATACAACACACATTTACAACACATACTCACATATGTATAACACATATATATAACAACACCCATACAACACACATTTACAACACATACTCACATATATATAACACATATATATAACGCATACAACCCAACACACACAACACATACTCACATATGTATAACACATATATATATAACGCATACAACACACATTTACAACACATACTCACATATGTATAACACATATATATAACGCATACAACACACATTTACAACACATACTCACATATAAAACATAACACATATATATAACGCATACAACACACATTTAAAACACATACTCACATATGTATAACACATATATATAACGCATACAACACACATTTACAACACATACTCACATATGTATAACACATATATATATAACGCATACAACACAACACATTTACAACAACACATACTCACATATGTATAACACATATATATATACTTAACGCATACAACACACATTTACAACACATACTCACATATGTATAACACATATATATATAACGCATACAACACACATTTACAACACATACTCACATATGTATAACAACACATATATATAACGCATACACAACACACATTTACAACAACATACTCACATATGTATAACACATATATATATAACATATACACACACATATATACACAAATATTAATAATAAAACACAATATATAAATAATAATAAATATATAACAAAATATTATGGGACCTATCCTTAGACTACAATGAACTGAATACGGGAGAATATGCCTCTCGGGTATGGAGTTGAGTTGGATTGAGTCACTCCGGTCTAATGCTTGGCGGTCAGACTGACGTGTGATACTCTTGTGTTTGTTTTTCGTTTAATATATATGTTTCACTAATTCCCGAATATGAGTTTTTTTTTTTCCGGAATTATTCTGGGTCCACAACACAAATAAACACACACACAAACGTATATGTATGTAACACAGACGTATATATGTTATATATTAAACACGCATATATATATACGTAACACATGCATATAACGTACATAACGCATATATATGTATATATATAAAGCACACATTACACATAGAACATGAAAGATTATATATATATATATATATATATATATATATATATATATATATATAAAGTAAAACAACATATAAACATATATACTTGGGCTAACATTTTTTAAGCTTATGTTTCGAAAATAATGCAGTTTTGTAATTTATTTTAAGACTTAATGCCAATAATTTAGGCCAGCTGAATAGTATCGTCATAGCCGAGAAAAACTCTGTGGTTGTGTGTATCGGGGTGGGCTTTAGTACAACTAGTCTTTTCTGAAGTGCCGTAGACGTACACTGTAATAATGTACACAATGTAATAGTAACATATTCGTCAACTCATATATGTATAGATGATAAGACTAAATGCAAAAGCTATCTACGACGCGTTTCGCCGAAAGTCGGTTGATTCGATGACGGGGAACCATGACTTAATAGAGCCATTGGCGTCCACTGAATTTTATATCAGTCCATTGAAATCAGAAAGTGTTTTATTTTCTTTATTTCTACGGCGTTTGATTATTTATGGTGATGTTGGGGCATAGGACTGTCTGATTTGATTGGCTCTTTGTATGTACAAGATGACAATGTCGTCAACACGCAGAAGAGATAGTCGGTTTCATGCTTAAACGCAATACTGTCACCTCTAGGTGTTGATTTCAATGTCCACTTTTATATTGACATACGCTCTGTCCCTGATATTGAGCACTTTAATTCATAAAATCTAGCATAACTTAAAACTACTTTTATCATCTCTCTCTCTCTCTATATATATATATATATATATACACACACATAATTAAATTTGTTTTTTAAACTAATAAAACTTACATTGCTACACGGAAATTTCTATGTTTTAAGATTTTACTTCGTCATCAAGCAATGTTCGTTTATTGTCGGGAAAATGATATATATATATATATATATATATATATATAGCAGCATGCGGTGTAGATATAGAAGAATCCAAAGGAGTATCCTGTACATACAGTGGTAGAATAACGCTCTAAGAGGGCTCTAAATATATATGTATATAGAGTAAATATTAAAAAATTAAGGCAGACACGTTATTTCATGGTAAATCGGAAGTATGGGCCTATTTCAGGCGAACCATCATCAGCTTCCGTCTTTATTGTACAGAAGATTTTATACCTGTACAATAAAAACGGAAGCTGATGATGGTTCGCCTGAAATACTCCTCCACTTCCGATTTACTATGAAATAACGTGTCTGCCTTAATAGTTTCTTATATATATATATATATGTGTGTGTGTGTGTGTGTGTGTTTGAGCTGCAACCTTTCATTCAAACATCTTTTATTGGACCGACAAGGAGGATTTAATTAAGTTTTTTTAAAGTTTTTCCGGTATTTTAACATGTTTCCGTTTTGTTGGATATAATAAAGTTTGTCTATAATTTGAGATATATATATATATAATTTGGTGTCTGCAGGGTGGTAAATCAGGCCACTGAAAACTGAAAGTGTGTGTGTGTGTGTGTGTGTGTGTGTATGTATATATATATATATATATATATATATATATATATGTATATGTATATATAAGGGCTGGTGGTATTTGATCGATTTCAAACTCTGAGTATATATATATACATACACACACACACACACACACACACACAAGCTAGTCTTAAAATTCGTAAATTCTTAGTCGTAAATTCGATCCGTTTTTTTCCAGCACATACGATTATTATCTGAAAGTTAATCTGACATAATCACAAATAGAGGAAATGCAATAGTAAATCCCAGAGTTGCTTGGTTTTAAATTTAAATGACATTTCAAGGATTATAGATGGTTAGCAAAAACGCGCGACAAGTCATTAACAGTGGAAATTATGCGTGCATTTGTTTCGATCGAAAAGAAAATGTCGTCCAATTAAAATGAGTTATAGTTTGTTGTGCTTTGTTGCCAAGTGGATGCACAAGTTCCCATTTTTATTTTTGCCCTCATCATAGGGAAATCTTTGAAGTCTACTTCGCTTTAAAAAAAAAAATCCTTTTTTTTATCATTTCACCACAACCAGAACAGAACAGCCACTGGTGCGCAGGGAGTTACATAAGAGGTGAGTGAGTAGAGAAAGAGGAACAGGTTAAAGGGGGTGTCAGAGAATGAGTAAGAGAAGGATGAGAATACAGGTGTGAAGAGAGCAGCATAAGAGTGGAGTGTAAAGGAAGAAGAACATGATACAAGGGTTGTCAGAGAAAGGGTGTGAGTCAAGAAGATAAGAGATGGCAATTGACATTGCATTTAAATTCTTAGAGATTGTGGCTTTCAATGAAGCAAATATACGGAAGGGAATTCCACAGGCGGGAAGTGTGTGCAAAGAAGCTACTTGCGTAGAAGTCGCGGTTACATTTGACTGGTTTCACTGTAGAAGGGTGGGACCTAGCCGCCAGTCCAGTATCTCGAGTAAATTCATTCAGTGACGACACCAGGGGGTTAAACCAATTCATCAACGTTAGTACATCATTCAGAAGCTTTAAAGAAACTCTATATGAACCGTGAAGTCAGCATTCAAGGGAAAATTACGATGGAAAAGATGTATCGTTTAATTCATTCATTCGAAGTTTATATATGTTTTTTTTTTAATAAAATTCAGTAACTTCATAAATCAAATGATACTAATTGATGACATTTCAAAATATTCTTATTCAGTTTCAAATCACCCAGATTTGCTTACATTTTTTTTTTGTTATCTCATTTTAGTCGTGGTTTAATTCAATACATCTGACTACAATTCATTGTGTTAGCTACTTAGACGTTACATACAGACATACATACAAGATTATGTTTTTATTATTATATAGACAAATTCAGCAATGAGGCAAACATGTTTCCCATCAACTATGAGAGGATAACATGAGTGGCACTGCTATATGCTTCAGGTTCAGTTTCTGTAATCTGACCTTGTTTTAATCTCGCCAGAATTGGCGTTTTGCCCGTGATCTCCTAAGATTAGGTTTTATTTGTAATGTTTTGGATTATCGTGTTCAGCTGTGTCTTATTTAGACAAATATGTTCTTTGACTCCGCACGGGTTTTACGGAAGAAGCTTGGAAATGGTCGTTATTCCACACCTTTGTCTGTTATTTTTTGAACTCAATATTTCGCACGGTACATTCTTCGACCTCCTTCAAGTCTCCGTTGCAAGAAAAGCATTCTTTGCGCATGTGCATTGATTATTTTGGATTTTTTTAAGTGCCCAGAATAGTAGGGTCAGTTGGGCACCGTCTTTGAAAAAAAGGGGCACCATGAACCAATTCGTTTCACCAGAAATTTGGAAACAGTATGCTGTAATTCTTGGCATTCGCACCGAAAGCTTCAATACAAACAGAGCGTTTGTTATATATGAGGACAGTGCGGAGAATTCGGAAAGAGCTGATATATTCAGTCAACATTATGGTGTTTGAAACAATCACTAGTCAACGTTATGCCTGCATTCATCTTGCCACAGGAGGGCTCAACACGGAGGGCTACATCAAAGGCTTTGAGAGTAGTGTTGTCTTGAGTCAAGAGAGTGGCCGCTGAAAGACCTCATGTCTGGCAACAGGACTCTCTACCATGCTACACGAGCAGGAGAACCATGGCTGTTAGACAATATTTGTGACCACATCAGCTATTTGGTCACTTAACTCCCCAAACTGCCACCTCTTTCATTATTATGTCTGGGGTACAGTTGAGCGAGAGATCAACAAAAATCCTTGTAAAACCAAAGATGAACTGAAAGCAACGATTATAGCAGCATTGACAAAATTAAACAAGGAGTCAGTCCAGAAGAGATGCAGGAGATTCCGAAGTCGTTTGAGTGCCATGGTTGAAGCCAATGACGATTTTAATGAATGTCTTTACTCTTTAGTATTTCAAGACAATTTGGTGAAATTTTTGTGTAAATATAGTCGCGAGCATAAAGATCAGAGCGATGCTAAGAAAAGTTTGAATGTGAAATAACTTTTTATTTTAAAGCTTCATAGAACATTTTATCAAGGAAAAATAAGAATATAAAGGTAAATTATATAATTTCAAAGCTCAATAAACTTATTTTGATAAATTTATAAGAATAATTATATAACATTAAAAAATAGATGATAAAAACATCAAAACGATTAACAAATTAATACTATTATAATGGATACGTCATATCTAAATGAAAATATCGTTCATAATTAATTAGTACTTGATATGAAAAAACCTTTACTTTCAATAACAGCTTGACATCTTTTGCTACATGAGCGAATTAATGTCTTGCATTCATTAACGGATATTTTCTCCCATTTCCCTTTCAAATTAGTTCTTTAACGTTTGTTAGATTGTTTTGCTTACCTCTTTTATCTAGTAACTTCCAAAAGTTTTCTAATTTTATAGTGGGTAATCTTCACGTCTGCAAATGTACGCTTGCCGTGTCGAAACGCAAAGAAAAACCATCCTGCTTGCCTATTCAATTCTGGTCCCTCTTATTTGTATCGAGTCTCACCATCTCACGCGGGACTACCACACACTCCTCCATAAAACTGTGATGATACCGACCGAGCAAAAGCGATGGACCGGATGTTTGATCTCTCACGACAAAAAGGCAAATGACCAAAAGTCGTCGTTGCGCATCCGGGTTCGCGCAGATGTTACGGTTGAAAAATAAAAATTAATTAAATATTAAATTTCCATTTTGCGAGCCTACGCGAATTTTAATTATCAGCCAATAGGAAGCCTAGAACCAAATACAAGTGTGAAATCCCAAAAGAGCTGCTGTGATCCAAAAAGAAGATATAAAAAGCCGAGACAGGCCGACGCAAGCAGACAGACTGACGGTGATAAGCGAGTGTAATTAATATCCCCCTTGACAAAGTCAAGTGGTTACTATGCTCGTCCCTTCACCTCTCTCTCCTTCTCCCCTGTCTCAAAACTACTTACTGACCTAAGGAGCGACTACATCAAAGATATTCCTCACTTACACGGTCCCCATATTCCTAAGCCTTGAAGTTTATTATTTGCCATGAACATTTTAACCTCCGTTGGACTTATATTTCAAGTATTACTTTAATTGTAAAAACATTCATTGATATGTGTATATATAAATGATATTTTCTACTCAAATTGCCTTTCTTGGTTTTATAATCATTTTATGACTTATAGTGGGCTATCTACCACAAGGCCAATTTCCGTTAACCTGCAACAGTATACAACTACCCTTCACTAGAACGGAATCCCACTACAACTAGCAGAAAAGAATAAATAAGCAACCCACTATAAAACTAGTTACATTTGCGTCCTGTTCTTTCTTTTCTTTTTAACGTACCGGTAGAAGAGAGATCGTACCTTCTATCTTTACGAGGTAAGTCTATTTGTTGCATTACTACTACACATTCTCAATAGAATTCATGTTTGGACTTTGAGCAGGTCTTTCCATAACAGTAACATCTTTCTCAGAAAAAAAATGTCTTAACAGACTTCGCTGTATGACATCGTGCATTATCATGCATAAATACAGCTGGTTGATTAATTGCAGTTCTCAAATTAGGTACATGTTTCTTCAATATCTCTTTGTATACAGTTGCGTTAATTTTACCGTGTAGCCTAACAAGGGGTCCCGTACCATCAGCTGAAATCATGCCAAACACCATCACACTTCCTACTCTAAATTTAACGCTACTTTTAGTGCACTGAGGCAAATATCATTCCTTAGGACTGCATCGAACGAACCTTCTCTCGTACAGGTTAAACTTTGACTCATCCCTGAAATGAACACAATCTCACTGTTCTTCTGTCCATATGAGGTGTTCAGTGGCAAATTTCAATCGGCTCATTTTATTCTTTTTAGAAAAAAAAGTAGAGGCTACTCGATTGTTCAGATTTATTTCAATAAATCTTCGGGAAATAGTGTGCCAAGGTTAGCATCAGCTGTTTTTTATTTTTAGCAAGAGCTCTTTTTTATTCTTTACCAATCCATTTATCTTCCCTTGCAGTAGTTTTCCTCGGCCTGCCAGGTGGTTTCTTGGCTTCATATGAGCCAATTTCCTCAAATTTTCTTAAAATACTATAAATAACACTTTTAGTTTTCCCCACACTCTTTGAAATATCCCCAATCGAGAGTTTATCTTCATTACGTAACTTGACTATCAGTTTTGTAAGTTCCAATCACAGATTTTTTCGCCATGGTTAGAATGCAATAGCCGATGTAATTTAGTAAAATATCCGATTTTATAATCTTACCCTAAAAATGTTTCAATAATTCAAAATAATTTTTCAATTTTATGGATTTATTTAATCGTTCTGATGTTTTTGATTATCTATTTTTTTCGAATGTTATATAATTATTCTTATAACTTAATAAAAATAAATTTATTGAACTTTATATTTTAGAATTATATAGTTTACTTTTATATCCTTTTTTACTTGATAAAATGTTTTTTGAAGCTTTAAAATAAAAAAGTTATTTCATATTTAGATTTTTTCTTAATATCGTTCTGATCTTTATGCTCGCTACTGTATATCTGCTAAAATCAGATGGTAGTGTAACTTTCATTATTGCGTCATTTAGTCGACAATTCATACCTCGCACTCTTTTATATGTATATGCTAGTGTATCAATGCATTTGTATACGTGTGGCCTTGAAAAAAATATGCCAAATGAATATTTTCTGGGAATGAAAGTAGGTTAGGATCCAGTATAAAGATGAAGAGTCTTCATATGGGGTGGCGGTATTGAGTACGGTTTGAATAAGTAATCACGAATCAGTTATACGTCAGGGCATTTAGGTCATTCATCTCAAACTATTTATTGTCAGCTAGAGGGAAAGAAACCTCAAGAGATGCCTGTAAAGCAGACCTGTCTGTTGGATGGTTGGCTCCTTAAAAATTATCAATGCAACAACAGACGGCTGTTATATTCCGAACCCCGCTAACAACCATCGTTCCACACATCCCCACCCTAACGCTATGATCTTAATTACCCAGCATCCCTCCTGCTCCTAAACATGTAACCAATTTTTAGGGGTTTCATCATTTGATAGCCAACATCTGTTCGGGGTATCGGAACTTTGATAATAAATGGCTCAAATGTAATAAAAAATAGGGTTCCTATTTTTTTCGAGGCTTTTTCCATCCGCCGGGTCTTTTGCAAATTCAGAGGTCCAAATTTCATTTGAGAGCAGCTGCTTTGAGTTTTTGATTACTTTCTCATTAACTATAATGGACTGTTTTTTTAAAATCTTTTAGGTAAAGATGATGTAATATTTTTGTTTTGTTTTCAAGCAAAAGCCTTCCTGGAATTCATTAAATCTATTCAACACACTCAAGAAAAAAACTCATTATTTTTTTAATATTACTTGATATTAAAAGTTAAAAAAGAAAGAAAAGAAAAACGAATAAAGCATGTCTAATTTATAAATGATTTGACCCCCTGAAGAGTTAAATCATTATTCAAGGGTTAAATCATTATTCAAGGGCTTCGACAACTCTAAAGATATGTTTCCATTCCAAATTGCAGTATATATATTTTAACAAATTTTTTTTTTTGTATTTAATCGTGTGTCTTAACCTCGGATGTTGCTAAAAACTTTCTTGGCAACTTCTGTTTTAACTGCCGACGATTCTTTTCTGACGTAGTGTTGACCGAAAGGAGTCTTAACATTTTTTTCCCCTCGTGTTTGTTTTCCCTTTTTAAGTGAGATACTTTTGTATCTATCTTAATAAAATGATTCTTTTTAAAATAATTGTATTTTGGTGTGGAAGAAAAATGAATTTGTTCAAATAATATATATATATATATGATGGTGCATTGAACACTGAAACTTGATTGCTTTTGAGTTGCAGTATCGTATTATTATCTATCTCTTCCTCTCTCTCTCTCTCTCTCTATATATATATATATCGGGTTATGATGATCTTTCGTGGCAAGGTTGTTGGTTTTTTTTCAGTGGTTTATTGAGAAAAATAGATTTTGGCGAGCAGAGATTTGTCAAAAAGTGCTTAATATCAAAATGGGGATCGAGCATTGATAGGATTAACGTGACATATGCCTGTAGTGTAATGGATAACAAGCTTTTCTCGCTAGATCAATTACGACTAAAAAGGGAGTTTAGTCCTGACTGGGTTCCCTGTACTTTCAGCCTTGTGTCATATCTAGGCTCTGCTTATAGGGTTTGTTGAATATTTCTTTGTTGGACGAGTTTTGGCTGATTCTATGTTCTATGGAAGAGGGTATATGTTTGATAGTACTAGGGGGGTGGTTTGACTTTGGGTGGATGTATAGTGGGTATTCATTGGGTTTTATGTATGGTTTTTAATTGTTGTTAACTAAATCTAGTGTGATATCGAGGAAGTTTGCTACTTTTAAATTTGTGTTGACTATAACTTTTAGGTTTAAAACTTTGAATTCTCTATGTATTAGTTTTCTGATTTTGTTTGTTTTAAAGTGTGTGGAGTTTTTACTATCATTAGACCGTCGTCTCTATATAGCCCTATGTCCTGTGTGTTAATGTCTTGGTGAGCGGTGAGATTGTACAGAGTAAATAACCCGATGAGATCCGAGGACTCTGCGGAGTCCAGCGCACCCATTGTGATGTCGAATTGGTTTACAGCGTTGTTTTTATCCATTGCTCTTGGTTGTGGATAAAAACAGATGTCTTACAACAAACACAAAGCTCTCTACAAGTCATTAAAAGAAAGCGGCTACAGAAACAAAGACATCCAATACATAACAACAAACCCAACAAGAAAAGTAGAAACAGAAAAATCATTTGGTACACACCTCCTTTCAACCAAATGATCAACACCAAACTAGGACAGAAGTTCCTGAACTTAAATAAAAAAAAAAAAAATTTCCCAACAAATAACCCACTCAGTAAAATCTTCAACAAAAATACACTCAAACTTAGCTACAGCTGCACAAACAACCTAGAAAAAATCATAACTAACCATAACAAATATATTCTAAATCAACACGTAAACCAAAATAAAACCGACAACCAAACACAACAACGAAAACATGCGTAATTGTAGAAACCCTAGCAACTGCCCACTACAAAATAAATGCAAAACAAACTCAATAATCTATCAATGCAACATAACATCCATCAGAAATCTAACTATAAATAAAGTGTATATCGGATCAACTAATACTACTTTTAAGCAGCGCTGGTACTTGCACCTAACCTCATTTAAAAACAGCTTATACCGAAACCAAACATCCCTTTCCACATACTTTTGGAAGCTAAATGATTCAAAACAGAAACCCAAAGTAAAATGGAAAATCTTAGAAGAAACTAGAACTTGCAACTCACTTAATGACATCTGCCCTTTATGTCTAAGTGAAAAACTACACATTCTTCAGTACCCTAACAGCAACGATTTATTAAACCGTAGAGACGAATTAGCAGTAATATGCAAACATCGCAAATATTTCTCGCTAAAATTTAAGTAAACAAAAAAAAAAACCCAACCAGAAACCCCCCCAAAAGAAAACAAACCCTATACAATACCAACAAAAATAATGCAGTTGCAAGAGAATACTAGATAAATAAATAAAAAAATATATTTCATAGGTATAAAATATGCTGTATAAAGCATAGATTTTATAAAAGAAATATATTTCTTAAATATTATAAAAGTTGGCATTTTGGGCTCCTCTCTTACTGATGACCATGTTTTCAATTTTCTTGTAGTTTGTATATAGTCCTTTCCGCTTTCTTTATTTTCTGTAAGAGGTCTTGAAGTTTCCTTTCCGTGTCTGCTATTAGCACTGTATCATATGCGTATCTTATATTGTTCAGATTAAGGCCGCCAATGACGATTCTTGGAAGGGCTTCTAGTTCTCTTAGAATTGCTTCACTGTCCCATCGCTGAGGTATTTTCTCTTTCTCTAATTAGAGCGTTTCATCCTTAGATTTTATAAGCCTGTTCTGTCTTTTTTTCTGTTAGTTCTCTTATGCAAGTCACCTTTATTCGTCGTTCTCAATCTCTCTCTTTCCGCACATTTAGCATGTAGCCATTCCACTTTAGCCTGGGCGCATTTGATTTTTATTCCCTTGTGTCGTTTCCTGTATTCTGTTCCATGTATTGGCATTTTTTTCTGTCTCTTTTGCATCATGTCAAGAATCTCATCTGTGATCCACTCATTTTTCCTTCAACATCTTTTTTTTTTTTAAATGATGTCGTTTGCTGATGTCACTAACGCTTCTGGTTATGTGAATGACTAAACTGCATCCGGCAGCAAGGCCTCTAATTGGAAGGCTGTGAGAAGCAGGGAACCACCTCTTGATTTCTGTTGTTCTCAGCCCCACCCTGACCCGGAGTGGTAGCACCTGTTAGGGTCCCAGCTATAGGCAAATAGTTAACCCCCAAATTGGGGTTAAAACACTATGAAAATATAAAAATACACTTTTATATATATATATATATATATATATATATATATAGACTTTTATAAAAAAAATAAGTATTTTTGAAGGAAAAGAAATTATTCTCAACTGAACATTTTTGAATACAAAATTAGAAGACATTTTCAGTTTTCTAAGATAAAAAAGAATAAAAACAAAAAAAATTCATTAAAATCTGACTAAATCAATTTTCTCACTAAAACCGAATATTAAAAAACAAATACCTGAAAACCCCACATATTTTCCATTAAATAACCCACGGAGGTGTTGATATGCCGTTAAGCAAAACTCAAACCCAAACTAATGCATCTCTTAGTGTGTCCCATTTTGAGTATCCGTTTCCAGTTTGTACCTCGTATTTTGTTTTCACACTGTTCGGATATTTTCCTGCATCCACGAGTTCTTTTGCAGTCTGGGTGCGGCCCTAGTCTTCTTCAATCTTCGAAGTTTCATCCTTATTTAATATATAACTGGGAGGCGGTCACTTCCGCAGTCGGCACTTGGATAAGTTTTGCAATAAACAACTGCATTCCTGAATCTCATGTTTATAGTTATATTGTCTGTTGATTTCAATAATATTTTCAATAATATTCGCCATAAAGAACATCTTCCGCTTAAATATACAGAATATATATTATGTATTTTATGTATTATATATATAATAATATATATAATATATATATAATAAGAGGTATTTTATGTATTATATATATAATAATATATATAATAAGAGGTATTTTATGTATTATATATATAATAATATATATAATAAGAGGTATTTTATGTATTATATATATAATAATATATATAATAAGAGGTATTTTATGTATTATATATATAATAATATATATAATAAGAGGTATTTTATGTATTATATATATAATAATATATATAATAAGAGGTATTTTATGTATTATATATATAATAATATATATAATAAGAGGTATTTTATGTATTATATATATAATAATATATATAATAAGAGGTATTTTATGTATTATATATATAATAATATATATAATAAGAGGTATTTTATGTATTATATATATAATAATATATATAATAAGAGGTATTTTATGTATTATATATATAATAATATATATAATAAGAGGTATTTTATGTATTATATATATAATAATATATATAATAAGAGGTATTTTATGTATTATATATATAATAATATATATAATAAGAGGTATTTTATGTATTATATATATAATAATATATATAATATATATAATAAGAGGTATTTTATGTATTATATATATAATAATATATATAATAAGAGGTATTTTATGTATTATATATATAATAATATATATAATAAGAGGTATTTTATGTATTATATATATAATAATATATATAATAAGAGGTATTTTATGTATTATATATATAATAATATATATAATAAGAGGTATTTTATGTATTATATATATATAATAATATATATATAATATATATAATAAGAGGTATTTTATGTATTATGTATTTAGGTAGCAATCTCTCTTTTAATCAGGTTTCGTTAAAAATAATAGATAAAGTATTGTGGCTATGTTTTTATATAATTTTTTATGCGATTTTGGAAATTCGTTCTTTTCAGCACATAAATTATATAAAAATTTGAATGCTTCATTTATCTAAGCGTTTACGGCTATACTTCTAACTTTTATCAAGGATTCATTTTATCTATGAATCGTCACGTTCTTTAATGAACTGTGCTCTTGATCAATCCAATTTCGTAAATAATTACATTAGATATACTACGAGACGTTTAACAAGAAAACCCACGTTACATCTCTCAATGAGATCTCATTTAAATACTCATGGAGACCTACCAAACTTTGTCCGTAACAGCTCGTCGATAATACAAAAATAAAAGCATCATTCAAATGTAAAAAAAAGGTTGGAAATAATGGAGGCATTAGTAACATTAAAGAAAAAGCTAACATTAAAAAATATCAAATATGAACACAGCAACAATGTGCTGACCGTGTTTGGAAAATAATACTTTCCTATAACTCTACGTAAAAAGAAAAACAAAAGTAATTATAACTATTTTTTTATCCAGGAAAAGTTTACAGTTTTTGCATTGATTGTTGGAGACTGATGTTCTTTTCCTTATTTTCCATATTTTGGTGTTATTATTTGTTGTTTTTAATCTCCCAGATATGTTTAGAAAGTATTGTGTTGTTTGCATATTTACTATTGATGCTTTGTGTGCATAGTTTTTATTTCTAGGGTCCTTCTGTTACTCCTATGCATTTTTTCTTCGTTATGTGTTGATTTTACTGTCAGTCAGTTAAGTGCCATACGTGATCCACGCTTTTGGGCAATCACGTCTCGAAAGAGACATAACTGACCAGTCAGAAGATTATCCCGCAGTAGGTTGCCATTACTTTCTGCGGTAGACTGGTTGCCAGCCAAAGCCAGAGAAGCCAATCTGTCCTTATTTTTGACTCATGGCTAGAGGAGGGAGAGATGTATTATATTATTAAGTAGTAATTAGTGGGGGATCAGTTTATTACTTCATAACAATATAAAACGGATCCCCCACTTTATGCACAGTAGAAGTCTTAATCATGTTTTCAACTATTATATTCAATCAGTCAGTTAAGTGCCATACGTGATACACTCTTGAGTGATCATGTCTCAAAAAGCATGACTGACTGGGCAGAAGATTATTCCGCCGTAGGTTGCAATTGCTTTCTGCGGTAGACTAGATGCCAGCCAAAGCTAAAGAACCCAATCTGTCCTATTATTTAACCCATAACTGGAGATAAGAGACGAATTAATACCTTTCCCAAGAGTATTTGTGCGTAAGTGAATGCAAGGAAATCAACTGGAATTCGAACTCAGCACCTCAATTTTACTGTTTGTGCTGAATAGCTTGCGAACAATGGTACGGGGGGGGGAGCATTTGTGCATGAATTTAATGAATATTTTCCTGTGTTTGTTTTTACGCTTTTTGTGTATGGTGAGTTGAACCATATGATGATTCTCTTCCTGTTGGAATGTTTTGTAGTGTGTGGTGTGTGTGTGTATGTGTCTGTTGCCAAGATTCCACTATCTTTTAGGGCTGTTTTATATGTCTATGTCAAATCTCATATGAGATTATCTTGTTTCTTGATGTCTCAGGTGCAGACATGGGAACAACTCTTACGACGTAAAGCAAAAACAAAGCATATTAAGAATAAGTTTCTTAAACTAAGAGAATAGAATGAATAGAAATAGATCTTACCGGAATGTGTCAACTTAAAAACATAAAACAAAAAATATTTTTATTGGGGTTTTGTGAATTATACCAATATTAGCAAACAAATATGGGGATGAAATATCTGATAGTCATGAAAATATGAGTAATTAAAAAAACAATTATTTTTATATAAAAGAAAATATATTGCAACATCAAAACATAAATCATTACCTGTTCATATTGGTGTTTTGGGAATTATATAAACAGAAACAAACAAATACTTGGATTAAATTACTAGAAGCTCTAAAATATAGGATATTAAAAAACAAAAACAAACTCGTGGGTATCCATTCTTCAGGAGATTTGATGATAAATCTTCTGATGTATGGACGTGATTTCCATGTTTGATTGGTGTTTTAGCCCCAGCTAAAAAAGAGACATATTTGCAGATTTAAGTAAATACAAGATGCTTGATATAGAAATCAGTAAAATGTTACATCTCAAGGCGTAATACATGAGCCGTTGATATTGTGGCTTTTGGAATGATATCAAAAGGTAAATTTCGTCATAATTTATGGATTAAGCACAGGGATCAGTTTATGTATTGATTATAATAGAGAATCAATCTCCCGAATGTATATTATATAGCAACAACAGTCCATGATGGTCACAAAGTCAGAGTTCAGTTTATGTATTGATTATAATAGAGAATCAATCTCCCGAATGTATATTATATAGCAACAACAGTCCATGATGGTCACAAAGTAAGGGATCAGTTTATGTATTGATTATAATAGAGAATCAATCTCCCGAATGTATATTATATAGCAACAACAGTCCATGATGGTCACAAAGTAAGGGATCAGTTTATGTATTGATTATAATAGAGAATCAATCTCCCGAATGTATATTATATAGCAACAACAGTCCATGATGGTCAAAAAGTAAGGGATCAGTTTATGTATTGATTATAATAGAGAATCAATCTCCCGAATGTATATTATATAGCAACAACAGTCCATGATGGTCACAAAGTAAGGGATCAGTTTATGTATTGATTATAATAGAGAATCAATCTCCCGAATGTATATTATATAGCAACAACAGTCCATGATGGTCAAAAAGTAAGGGATCAGTTTATGTATTGATTATAATAGAGAATCAATCTCCCGAATGTATATTATATAGCAACAAAAGTCCATGATGGTCACAAAGTAAGGGATCAGTTTATGTATTGATTATAATAGAGAATCAATCTCCCGAATGTATATTATATAGCAACAAAAGTCCATGATGGTCACAAAGTAAGGGATCAGTTTATGTATTGATTATAATAGAGAATTAATCTCCCGAATGTATATTATATAGCAACAACAGTCCATGATGGTCACAAAGTAAGGGATCAGTTTATGTATTGATTATAATAGAGAATCAATCTCCCGAATGTATATTATATAGCAACAAAAGTCCATGATGGTCACAAAGTAAGAGATTGAAGGTAATGTTGACAACGTTCCTGGATAGAGAGTATCCTCTTGGCATCTGTTGACCATGTCCGTCATAGTATATACATATAGAGTATCTTCACCACACGTAATCTGTTTTATGAAACAACGTCAAAGACCATCACTCTCGAATCAGACACTCTAGAATCGGATTTGAACTCCACAACTCGGAAAAATATGGCCGCTTTCTAATTGAATATTTTGAGCTTCGTGATTGGTTAAGCCTTCTATTGGTGAACTATAAAATGGGTTGACTCATGGGTGTCAGTACACAGCACATTATTTAAGTATCAAAAAGTTCAACAGAATACAAATATGTGGATGAAATTCCTAAGCGCTTTAAAATAAGGTAAATGCAAAAAAATCTTTTGGGAAAACACTCTTCAGGAGATTTGATGTTAATTATTCTCAAGTGCAGACGTAATTCTCACGTTCTCTTATCGGTGATGTAGCATAAGCCAAGCAAAATAATTAATTGAAAACGTTTGAGCTTCTAAGTTAATACAAGTATCGCGAGATACAAATGTGTAGAATGGGATATTTCAAGACATAAAACATTACTGGGGATTAATCGATACTGTTGTTTTTGAACAATATCAAAAGGAACAAATATATATATATATATATATATATATATATATATATATATGGATAAAACAATCTCGTCTTTAAAACATGGAAAATAGAAAAACACACATGGGCATTTATTCTTCATTATGCTTGTTGATAATCCTTCTGATGAGTGGACGTAATTCTCATGTTTCTGACCAGTGTCAACAAAAATACATGTTTGAAAACGTTTGAGTGTCTAAGCAAATATAACAATCTTGTGAAAGAAATAAGTAGAAGACACGAAACAATGTTCTTCTATATGTCCCTTAAGACGTAGGCGATCATAGCCCTCCACGTTTCCCTATCCTTAGTGGATACCTGTTGCCCCAGTCAAAACCCGCTCTGCAATCCACTTGCTCTAGCCCGTCAAGTATGTTGTACGTTGTTTTCCCCTGTCTTTCTGTCCCTCTATCTGACCTGTGAGTATCCGATTCTTCAAGCCCTCCTTCCTCATTACAGGCCCCAGGAACTTCAGCTGTCTTTTCCTGATGGTAAATATTAGTTTCCTTTTCATTTTCATCGTCTTGAAAACCTTGAAGTAGGGAGAAGGTTAAATGTTTATTAAATTGGCCTTATGTCAAACATAACTGAATTCCCTATAACTTAGGATTATCAGAACCATCAGAAAGTTGAAGGTTGGAAAAATAAAAGTGTTTTGTTTGTATGTTAAAGTAGTATTTTATTAACAGAACAGAATGACATCAATTTTTAGGAGGTAAATGTTCAATGAGAAAATGAAGTGCGTAGTTAAGGAAATCCATATTTCTAGTTGTAGGTAGAAGAATGTGCTTACGTAGAATTAACAAGTGACGTTTCCGCATAATAAGACAAAAACATTTTGACCAACCCTATAGCAATAATATTACTCCGTAGTGGACGGGGGTAAGAAATGGTTCGTAAATTTTAATGCTTCCAAAACGAAGCTGCTATCTATTTACCATCACAGACAATCTCTACTACCCCACCATTAGTATGGATTAGGCTAGTCTCCCTGAAAGCAAAACATTGCGCCTTCTCGAGTTAACTCTCACAACAGACCTCTCGTGGAATGACTATATAGAATCCATAGGTAAATCCGCTGCTAAAAAAGTCGGTTTTCTGTATAGGGCCGGGAAGTTTTTTCCCGTCTGAAACAATCCTGCACATATATAAATCTACCATCCGCCCGTGCATTGAATACTACTACCGTATCTGGTCGGGTGCTCCTGCTATCCACCTAGGTGTCCTTGACAAAATCCAGCGGAGAATCTGTAACATGATCGATCCCGACTTGGCAGCTCAGATACACTCACTTTCTCACCGGCGCAGTGTGGCTTCCCTGTAACGTTTCTACATAAGACAAAAAAAACTTTATGGCCAACCCTACGGCAATAATATACACCTTACTTAAAAGAAAATATATTAATTTGCCACAGTCTGTAAAGATCTCTTTATTTACTTATCATACTTGATAAATAAGTTATATGCTGCTTGTACTCAAAGACTTTTGGTACCACCCAATTCTACTGCTTCGTTTCTGTTATTAAACTTTCTACTTGTCCACTTTTTGATCAGTGTATTAGCGTTTTGCAGGTGAAAATTGATTTTAGATACATGTAAATGTTTGAAACCTTCAGAAAAAAAAACTTACATATGCTCAACAAGGAATGCTGTGTCATATATGTTTGTAATATCGAGGATTCATATAAATATTATCAATGTAGTTGCTTAAAAAACATTGGGTAATATATATTTTTTGAATTCTCTAGATGATGAGTTGGATTAAATAAAATATTAAAATGTTTAACGACAGTGGTAAAACTTTTTAGCTTTCCTATATCCATAGATATAAAGAGTCGGGTTGCAGGAATTCACATGTCAACATCTGTGTTATTTTATGTCTAATAATGTTTTTTATCAGGATGAGAGTCGAATCCTTAGGCAATGGTTAAGCGGAAGTATGAAACTATTTCAGGCGAACCATCTTCAGCTTCCGTCTTTATTTATAAGAGATTTTACATGAATGATTCATGTAAAACCTTATAAACAATAAAGATAGAAGCTGAAGATGGTTGGCCTGAAATAGGCCATACTTCCGCTTAACCATAGAACAACGTGTCTGTCTTCATTTTTACATATATTTGCTTTATATGCATTTATATACATATATATTTAGAGCTCTCTTAAAGAGTTATCCCACCACTTTATGTACAGGATACTCTTTTAGATTCTTCTATACCTGCACCACACACACACACACACACACACACACATATATATATATATATAAAATTTTGAGATTAGAATACACGCAGAGTCGGTTTAATAATTATTATTATTATTATTATTATTATATATATAAAAAATTATACATTTATATATATATATAAACAATCTGAGATCCTCTGTTCTTCTAGCAGGAGCAAACTGACCAGATATATCAACAGCATTCAATGTAGTGAATAATCGTAGATTTATAAATATATATATATATATATATATATATATATGCTGGGTGTATGAGGGTCAAGCACCTCTTACAACCAACTGCCAAACTACCCGCACATATCATTTGATTATATTGGTGAAGGCTTGTGCAGAATCAGCCAAACTTTTTGAAACGGTCTTCCGCACCTTTTGAATTGAAAGTTATCATTCTCTTGGGCCGTTTGACAAAAGTTATAGTACACAGTCTGTGTTGCTAATTACTCATAATTGTTTTTGTTTTGTTTTTGTGAGGCGGAGGTGAGAGATGGCTTCACACCTTTCCCAAGCCTCCCCATATTATAATTATCGTTCGTTGTTATATATATATATATATATATATAATATATATAGTAGGCCTACGTCGGTCAGGGTTGACCATGGGTAGCATCCTAGTTGTCTGCTTGACTGGAGCATCGGCGTCTGTGACTGTAGAAACCGATTCGGGAGTGACAAGCTTTGTTGCAGAGGCTGCATTTATGTTTTGTTTCTGGTCTATCGGAGCTGTCATTTTGCTTCCTGCGAACCCGCCTCTCCATGGCGACTTGTGTCAGTTGCTCCTCCCTTGATTGAAGTTGTTGGGTCAGGGTTCCTCTCCATTTGAACCGGTTGACTGCTACGTTCTCCAATGACTCCGTGTTGTTGATGCCCACAGCTTTCGTATCGCGTTTTATGATGTTACGATACCGCAGTTGTGGCCGCTTAGTGTGTGTGCTTTTATATATATATATATATATATATATATATATATATATATATATATCGTGTTGAATACACCGGTTCTCGTCCGATCACCGAAGTTAAGCCACATCGAGCCTGGACAATACTTAGACGGGTGACCGTTTGGGAATACCAGGTGCTGTAAGCATAAGAACCAAGAATGAGCCACCGGTGCTCCAGGTTTCGGGTTTGGGCGCAGGGCTAATAATCCTTCCCCATAAAAATAGTTTGTTACGGAAACAGTAACAAAAAGTCACTGCCCTACACGCCATTGTGTGTAAAAGGGTGAGATGATGATGATTTATATATATATATATATATATATATATATATATATATATAACTGATAATCCCAGAATTTGAAGTTATACAGCTGAATCGAAATGAATCAAAGTTAAGCTCAAATTTAACCCAAGAAATTCAGATAACATAGCACCCGGTTATTCAGGTTAATGGGAGTACGTAGGGTCGCTTATCGCCCAGTTCATACTCCTCCCCGAAATAGTTTTTTATCTCTTGTTTCCGTTTCTTTCTAAAATCTTTTGCGTTCTCTTTCACTCCAAGTCTTCCAGTAGACCATTGAATCTTAGCAGGGTCATCACATTGATTAGAATAAATTGATGAAAAACAGAAAACTTTCATATGTTTAACTTCCCAAATCGAAAAAGAACTTACTAGAAAAGAAACATCAAGCATCAGCTAATTATGGCAGCCATCTTGACATAATTTTTAGTGATTTTTATAACTTTGCACTTGAAAGTGGAAGAAGTTACAAGTAGCCCACATGGCTATCAGTCTGTCGTACTCTTTCATGCCGATGCATTTACAGACACACCCTTACAACCACCTGTGCTGGTTCTTATGATTAAACAATTCTGAATATGGCTTCTTATTTATATTAGGTGTGTGCAAAAGTTCCCAAAACTTATTTTATACTAGATACTGAATAAGTATTTAATTTTTTTTTGTTTTGTTTTTCCTTCTGAAAGACATTTGGACAAATTCAGTATGTAAAATAAAAACAAAGAAAAGACTGTACAATTGCTTCATAATATCAGTCCTTCTCCATGGCAGTGAAAAGGAACCATAAAACAACAATAACTAAATAAATGTAGTCTTTTGTCAGCCTGACAATCCATAGTAATTAGCATATGATGTAAATAAGTAATATTTGTTTCGAATCAGATAAATTAAACTATCAATTTTCAAATTTTACTAAACTAAAAAGCGTCAGAAATTTTTTGAAATATTTTTAAAATCGATGATTTATGTTTGTTTACAAAGTTTTTAATTTTAAGAAAATGGCCAATTTTAAGAAAAAGTTAAGAAATCAAAATTAAATGTGACATTCAAATCTATATAATTTCTATATGAAATACACCAGAATTTTTTAATTAATGGAAATAATAAATTTAATCATTAAGCTTTTAAGTAAATTTAAAATGAAATCTTTAAGAATGTTTTTCATTCTAAAAAATTCATTTTAAAAGTAGGTATCGAAAATTTCTGTCAAAAAATTGGAGGTACCTATTTTTAGATCAATAGCAAACCATAAAGAGGAAAGAGATTCAAACATGGATCTCGGTTAGCAGAAATAAAAACAAGTTTTATGCTCAGATTTTATAGCCAACCAGTCTATAGACCCATGTGCCATTTAAAGAGCTCAGGAACCAAAAGAAAAAAACAAAAACAAAAAGGAACCATAAAACAACAATAACTAAATAAATGTAGTCTTTTGTCAGCCTGACAATCCATAGTAATTAGTAAGATGAACAGCCTATGATATAAGAAGATGCCAAAATCAGGCAAGTATGAAAAATATGTCTATTTAAATATCTGGGAAGTGTTTTAACAGCGGATGGAAAAGTGATACTGAAATCCAAAGGTACATTGGAATAGCAAAAGTTGCCTTCTAAAAGCTAAGCAGAATATTAAAAAACAAAAAATTTAAAGAGAAACAAAGAAAAAACTGTTCAACTGCTCCATAATATCAGTCCTTCTCTATGGTAGTGAATGCTGGACAATTTCCTCACAAATAAAAGAGACTTGAATCAATAGTTCTATAGAAGGATGCTTATACTACTATGGACTAAAAATGTGTGTGTGTATGGATGTAACAAGAAAATTTTAAAGATAATGGAATTAAAAAGGATGTTTATATTTAGGATAAAAAAAAAGACAGTTGGACTTTCAAGGACACATACTATATATATATATATATATATATATATATATATATAAATGAATAAAAAACGAAGAAAATATGAACAACGTTCAAAACATTAATTTAAAACAGTGCTCAATATAGAAATAGAGATATGAATATTTATTAGAAATTTTACTTTAGAACATGTATGGACTGAAAATGTGTGTGTGTATTTAACAAGAAAATTTTAAGGATAATGGAAATAAAAAGGATGCTTATACTTAGGATAAGAGAGAGAGAGAGAGAGATAGTTGAACTTTGACACATACCGAGGAAAGAGGGCTTGGAGAATTTAACATTCACAGGATATATTGTAGACAAACACAGGAAGATAAAAACATAGGGAATTGTGAAGTGCAATGATCGTTCATGTCCCTTTACAACATGGTACATAGACGACTTAGAAAAAACTTAAAAAAACATGTTTCAAAGATTGACTAACAAGATAACTAAGGAGAGTATTAAAAAATAAATAGGAAAATGTCTAGAAACAAAGAAAAGACTGTTGAACTACCTAATAATATCAGTTTTTCTCTGTCAGTGAATATTGGACAATCTCCTCACAAATTAAGGAGACTATTTAAGCAACAGAAATATAATCCTACAAAAATATCTTTATATTGTTGGAGTTTTTGGATACCCTTGTATACTAGTGAGCCAGCCATGAGCTGACTCATTTGATAGTTCAGCAATAGAAGGGTTAACCAATAAGAAGGCTTAAAATATTCAATGCGACGTGTATAAAAGGCGACCATATTTTCCCGAGTATTCGCAATTTAATCCGATTCAGTAGAGTGTCTGACTCTTGAGTGTTAATCTTTGACGTTGTTTCATTGAACAGATTACGTACTGTGATGTATTCTATATTCAAAAACTACGGTGGACACGGTTAACATATATTACAATAGAATGAACGCGTGTGTATGTAACAACGAAGTTTTAAGGATAATGGAAAATTGTTGGTTCAGATTTCATTGGGATTGCAAAATACTTTTCACTTCCTAATTTAGAGGCAGAAGCGTACAATTGCAAGCTGGGGTTTCTTCCTCGCCATTAAAATAGGCCACCTGTCGGTGTCATCTCACTCAGTCCAGGTCTGTCTTACTTTGAAGTCAGAATACTGCGTTTGTTCATTCATACCCAAACGTATTGCCATTACTTTTTGCTAACCAAGGCTATATAACCCAATCTATACTTCTGTTTAACCCATAGCTGGAAGAAAAAGCATACCCAGACGTATATGCGCCTATGTGAACAATGAATTCAATTGAAATTCGAACTCTGCTTTCAGATTTCTCGTTTCGAGCCGATATCTACTGCAACAGAACGCACATGTTTATCTACACGGGTCAAGATCTCGATGGATTGTCCCATATTGCCAGTGCCGATATCGGACCTAATTTGTCTATCCACGACAATACCGCCGGTGTACGCCAGGGATGTAAGTTTTAAAGCCCTATTCAAAGATGACTAGAGAAGAATCGAGACCCTCACCGCACAGAGCAGAGTTTTTGGAGTTCAGGAAACTCGATTTGTACCATCCTGAAGTCAGGGAATGAGTCTTTCGCACTCACAAGTGATCCCATACTTGCAAGTTGCCCCTAATATTCCTCACTCCGAAGGCGTCTGGTAAGTTCCTTAGGTCCGCCATTGACTTCCCATCAATATATGAAAAACAGCCCTCTCAAGGGCTTGCGTATCTACTTTTCGACACAGTTTATTTCTATTGGGGAATTGTCTTTTATGTTTATTAAGAAAGATTGCGAAAGAGAGTAAACGAAACGGAGTGGGGAGAATAGTGGTTCGTTACCTTGACCGGTAGCTGCTATTCATCGGCTCTGACTAGCGAAGTATGGGCGGATTGGATCTCGGCTTTTATAACGGCCTTTTCCCGCCCTGCTTCGACCTGATTTCTTTTATATCCTCTTCTTCACTCTCCATTTTCAGTGAGCAACACTATAAACAAGTTCAGCTGCAGTAATTCCAGGGACGGATGTTGTTCTTTTTGTTGTTAAAGCTGCTGCTGTCCTGGTTCCTGTATATACGGAAGTTGCTGCTGCACATGATTCTTCTTCCACTGTTACTTGTTGCCGCCGATATCTTGCCTTCTACACTAACTTTTGCCATCTTCCTCGGCAAAGCATCTTTTTTGATGGGACATCCTACTGAAGAGCAGGATTAATTAATTTTTCCTCCCCCTCACTACCTCCGCATCTATTCAATAAAACTACAGGAGTCCTGGCCCGACTTTTTTGCCCACACTGCTTCCATCGGCATTACTGGTTCGGATGTTGCTTGTGTTAGAGACATATTTCTTCTAGTGCACGCATTTGATAAGTACCCACTGGAACTAGAAGACCAGCAGTTGGAACAACGACTCTCTACTATTTTGAATAGTTTGCACTTTCTGCTCACCTGTATGTCGGGGATATTCAAATATTTCTACTTAAGGCCACCTGGAGACTGAAGTCTCTAGTAGGCCTACCTGCCTTGCTTCTCACTCTTTAAAATTCCCTCACCTAACTAAAGTATGCATAATTACTCCCACATGGTTCACACTCCACCCACGTCTATTGAACAGGTGTAGAGGCTCATCCCTTGTTCCCTGTTTAGAATGTGGTTTCCGGCTTTCTCTTTTCTAATCTTTTCACTCTTACGTAGCCCCCTGCACACCAGTGGCCTTACCGCCTTGACGGGGGTGATATGATTAAAAAATATGTCTAAAGGCACACCATGTTTCTTTCTTTAACGAGTATCCATATACTTAGTTTGTAGTCGGAGAGTTCTTGTAGTAAGCACGATTCATGTCAGCTTCTTCGCCTCCTTTTCTGTCCCCTGAAGCATGTCCCACATAATATTTGAACGTTTGGCCAAACTCTTGGACGCTATGTTTTGGCTTTTCGACGCTTCTTCCGTCATCTCCCTACTGATGTCAATCAATTTATGCGTTATTATATCCGGTATCAACAGCTGTTAGAACATTCAGGGCATCAGAGAAGGTTAAAAAATTCGTTGCCCTTTATAAAAACCTGATATTTTTACCGCACCTTCTTAAAAGAAGACGCGTCTTTTTGGCTTTACAAGAGGGTCAAACCGATAAAGAGGAGTAACAATTGGTTGAGGTGACTCGACTATTGTGTTCGTGACCCACCACAGTTCACCAAAACGAAAAATCCCAATAAAAGATTAGACAGGAGACAAAAATGTAGTACAACACAGGATAAAAACAAGGTAAAAAACGTGGACAAAGAGTGAACTTACAGGTACAAATAAAGAATCACGCGAACATAGACGAGTTAAAAAAATCAATCGCAATTAGTGAGTTATGCGCTGACTAAGTCGTCCTTGTACTGCTTGATTTTATACTGGAAAGAACATGTTGACAAATTCAGGACTCCAGTCTTTTATTGATCCTTTCCACATATTTAATGTCACACTGTCATTTGAACGTATACCCAAAAGAACTATTTTGAAAGTGAGAAAGACCATTCCCAATAAAAGAGAAAAAACACCGAATTGGTTAAAAAACAAAAACAAAACAAAAACAAAACAAAAACAGGTAACCTGACAGTTGAAAAACCTGATGTAATGCAAGTTGACACACTGTCAATGAGAATTTGACTTTTCCTACCTAGCCACGGCAGTTTCAAATGAATAGGACAAAGACTAGATCCCAGAACCGCCGGTTCTTTAAAGCGTCTGATCTTACGCACGATTACACACTTTATAACATTTACAGGATACCCGTTGTCACTTAAAATGTGATGAATGGTCTCAAGTTCTTGATCAAGTGTACAAGAAAAACAAATCATCAACGCGTGATGGGCTATAGTGGCTATCAGATTAATCTTACGGGACTTTGAAACAAATAAATTCCAGTTAGTGTACATACCTCTGAACGGGTGTTTGCAATAAACAGATGTAATAAACAAACCGTCCCTACGTTCAACAAGAACATCCAAAAACAAACAAAACAAGGGGGGGGGGCAAAGTATAATTATTCTCCAGTTCTATAGTAAGGATAGATGAAGAGCACTGGGTTAGGTGTGAAAAGCTGTGGTGTCGTCAATGGAATTTACTAGAAACGTATCATCGTCGAAGCGGAAATATATATATATATATATATATATATATATATTACAGCATTTCTCAAATAGATGTCTCTCATAGAAACCAACAAAAACATTAGCCAATAGCAGACCCAAGGGACTACCCATTAAAACTCCATCGACTTGTGCATGCATGACATTATCAAAATTAAGCTCATTGTTATATATATATATAAACTCCAAAAACAAAATATCTGAAATTAGAAAAGGGCCCAGGTATCCCCTACAGAGAACATGTGTCCAAACTGCTGCCATATCTGGTCAGGTGCCCTTGATACACTCCTTGGGCTTCTTGACAAAATACAAAGGAGAATCTATAATGTGGTGGATACTGACTTGGCAGACCGGCTGCAACCACTCTCTCACCGGCGTGATGTGGCTTCCCTGTGCCTCTTCTACAAGTACTTTTATGGCTTCTGCTCCAATGAACTTAGATCACTGATGCCGCCTAAGCACGAATTTGCACGAGATATTAGATTGGCAGCTAGGTCCCACCATTTTACAGTTAAACAGATAATATGTAACCGTAATTTCTACTCCAACAGCTTCTTTTCTCGCACTTCCCGCCTGTGGAATTCCCTTCCACGAGCCTGCTTTCCCGACAGCTACAATCTCCAGGTGTTTAAATGTAGGGTCAATAGACACCTCCTATCACACTAATTTCTCAGAACACTCTCATCTACCCAACCCTCATTCCCGGTATCCTTACCCGCCTCCATCACCCACCATCTGACATTTCCTATATTTAGCCATCCTTTCTCCACTCTAAGAAGCCCCCTGAGCAGTAGTGGCAGTGAAACGCCTTGCTCGGGGTGAAACGCTAAAATAAAATATATATATATATATATATATATATCTATAAGGTATCTTGAACGGACACTTTTTTAAACAAACGAACAATGCTAAAAGACACTAAAAGTTTTTCAGAAATTTCAGAGTTCCTAATAAAGTGATACAATCGTATTTCAGAGTTCCTAATAAAGTGATACAATCGTATTTCAAGTTCCTAATAAAGTGATACAATCGTATTTCAGAGTTCCTAATAAAGTGATACAATCGTATTTCAGAGTTCCTAATAAAGTGATACAATCGTATTTCAGAGTTCCTAATAAAGTGATACAATCGTATTTCAGAGTTCCTAATAAAGTGATACAATCGTATTTCAGAGTTCTAATAAAGTGATACAATCGTATTTCAGAGTTCCTAATAAGTGATACAATCGTATTTCAGAGTTCCTAATAAAGTGATACAATCGTATTTCAGAGTTCTAATAAAGTGATACAATCGTATTTCAGAGTTCCTAATAAAGTGATACCACAATCGTATTTCAGAGTTCCTAATAAAGTGATACAATCGTATTTCCAGAGTTCCTAATAAAGTGATACAATCGTATTTCAGAGTTCCTAATAAAGTGATACAATCGTATTTCAGAGTTCCTAATAAAAATTGATACAATCGTATTTCAGAGTTCCTAATAAAGTGATACAATCGTATTTCAGAGTTCCTAATAAAGTGATGCAATCACGTATTTCAGAGTTCCTAATAAAGTGATACAATCGTATTTCAGAGTTCCTAATAAAGTGATACAATCGTATTTCAGAGTTCCTAATAAAGTGATACAATCGTATTTCAGAGTTCCTAATAAAGTGATACAATCGTATTTCAGAGTTCCTAATAAAGTGATACAATCGTATTTCAGAGTTCCTAATAAGTGATACAATCGTATTTCAGAGTTCCTAATAAAGTGATACAATCGTATTTCAGAGTTCCTAATAAAGTGATACAATCGTATTTCAGAGTTCTAATAAAGTGATACAATCGTATTTCAGAGTTCCTAATAAAGTGATACAATCGTATTTCAGAGTTCCTAATAAAGTGATACAATCGTATTTCAGAGTTCCTAATAAAAAGTGATACAATCGTATTTCAAGGACCTAATAAAGTGATACAATCGTATTTCAGAGTTCCTAATAAAGTGATACAATCGTATTTCAGAGTTCTAATAAAGTGATACAATCGTATTTCAGAGTTCCTAATAAAGTGATACAATCGTATTTCAGAGTTCCTAATAAAGTGATACAATCGTATTTCAGAGTTCCTAATAAGAGTGATACAATCGTATTTCAGAGTTCTAATAAAGTGATACAATCGTATTTCAGAGTTCCTAATAAAGTGATAAAATCGTATTTCAGAGTTCCTAATAAAGTGATACAATCGTATTTCAGAGTTCCTAATAAAGTGATACAATCGTATTTCAAGTTCCTAATAAAGTGATACAATCGTATTTCAGAGTTCCTAATAAAGTGATACAATCGTATTTCAGAGTTCCTAATAAAGTGATACAATCGTATTTCAGAGTTCCTAATAAAGTGATACAATCGTATTTCAGAGTTCTGTAAGTGATGGAAATCGTATTTCGGGATTCCTAATAAAGTGATACAATCGTATTTCAGAGTTCCTAATAAAGAAGTGATACAATCGTATTTCAAGTTCCTAATAAAGTGATACAATCGTATTTCAGAGTTCCTAATAAAGTGATACAATCGTATTTCAGAGTTCCTAATAAAGTGATACAATCGTATTTCAGAGTTCTAATAAAGTGATACAATCGTATTTCCTAAGAGTTCTAATAAAGTGATACAATCGTATTTCAGAGTTCCTAATAAAGTGATACAATCGTATTTCAGAGTTCCTAATAAAGTGATACAATCGTATTTCAGAGTTCCTAATAAAGTGATACAATCGTATTTCAGAGTTCCTAATAAAGTGATACAATCGTGTTCAGAGTTTCCTAATAAGAAGTGATACAATCGTATTTCAGAGTTCCTAATAAAGTGATACAATCGTATTTCAGAGTTCCTAATAAAGTGATACAATCGTATTTCAGAGTTCCTAATAAAGTGATACAATCGTATTTCAGAGTTCCTAATAAAGTGATACAATCGTATTTCAGAGTTCCTAATAAAGTGATACAATCGTATTTCAGAGTTCCTAATAAAGTGATACAATCGTATTTCAGAGTTCCTAATAAAGTGATACAATCGTATTTCAGAGTTCCTAATAAAGTGATACAATCGTATTTCAGAGTTCCTAATAAAGTGATACAATCGTATTTCAGAGTTCCTAATAAAGTGATACAATCGTATTTCAGAGTTCCTAATAAAGTGATACAATCGTATTTCAGAGTTCCTAATAAAGTGATACAATCGTATTTCAGAGTTCCTAATAAAGTGATACAATCGTATTTCAGAGTTCCTAATAAAGTGATACAATCGTATTTCAGAGTTCCTAATAAAGTGATACAATCGTATTTCAGAGTTCCTAATAAAGTGATACAATCGTATTTCAGAGTTCCTAATAAAGTGATACAATCGTATTTCGAGTTCTAATAAAGTGATACAATCGTATTTCAAGTTCCTAATAAAGTGATACAATCGTATTTCAGAGTTCCTAATAAAGTGATACAATCGTATTTCAGAGTTCCTAATAAAGTGATACAATCGTATTTCAGAGTTCCTAATAAAGTGATACAATCGTATTTCAGAGTTCCCTAATAAAGTGATACAATCGTGTTCAGAGTTCCTAATAAAGGTGATACAATCGTATTTCAGAGTTCCTAATAAAGTGATACAATCGTATTTCAGAGTTCCTAATAAAGTGATACAATCGTATTTTAAGTTCCTAATAAAGTGATACAATCGTATTTCAGAGTTCCTAATAAAGTGATACAATCGTATTTCAGAGTTCTAATAAAGTGATACAATCGTATTTCAGAGTTCCTAATAAAGTGATACAATCGTATTTCCAGGAAGTTCCTAATAAAGTGATACAATCGTATTTCAGAGTTCCTAATAAAGTGATACAATCGTATTTCAGAGTTCTAATAAAGTGATACAATCGTATTTCAGAGTTCCTAATAAAGTGATACAATCGTATTTCAGAGTTCCTAATAAAGTGATACAATCGTATTTCAGAGTTCCTAATAAAGTGATACAATCGTATTTCAGAGTTCCTAATAAAGTGATACAATCGTATTTCAGAGTTCCTAATAAAGTGATACAATCGTATTTCAGAGTTCCTAATAAGAGTGAGTACAATCGTATTTCAGAGTTCTAATAAAGTGATACAATCGTATTTCAGAGTTCCTAATAAAGTGATACAATCGTATTTCAGAGTTCCTAATAAAAGTGATAAAATCGTATTTCAGAGTTCCTAATAAAAGTGATACAATCGTATTTCAGGAGTTCTAATAAAGTGATACAATCGTATTTCAGAGTTCCTAATAAAGTGATACAATCGTATTTCAGAGTTCCTAATAAAGTGATACAATCGTATTTCAGAGTTCCTAATAAAGTGATACAATCGTATTTCAGAGTTCCTAATAAAGTGATACAATCGTATTTCAGAGTTCCTAATAAAGTGATACAATCGTATTTCAGAGTTCTAATAAGGTATTGATACAATCGTATTTCAGAGTTCCTAATAAAGTGATACAATCGTATTTCAGAGTTCCTAATAAAGTGATACAATCGTATTTCAAAGTTCCTAATAAAGTGATACAATCGTATTTCAGAGTTCCTAATAAAGTGATACAATCGTATTTTTCAGAGTTCCTAATAAGAAGTGATACAATCGTATTTCAGAGTTCCTAATAAAGTGATACAATCGTATTTCAGAGTTCCTAATAAGAGTGATACAATCGTATTTCAGAGTTCCTAATGGTATTTTTAATCGTATTTCAGAGTTCCTAATAAAGTGATACAATCGTATTTCAGAGTTCTAATAAAGTGATACAATCGTATTTCAGAGTTCTAATAAAGTGATACAATCGTGTTCAAGTTCCTAATAAAGTGATGCAATCGTATTTCAGAGTTCCTAATAAAGTGATACAATCGTATTTCAGAGTTCCTAATAAAGTGATACAATCGTATTTCAGAGTTCCTAATAAAGTGATACAATCGTATTTCAGAGTTCTAATAAAGTGATACAATCGTATTTCCAGAGTTCCTAATAAAGTGATACAATCGTATTTCAGAGTTCCTAATAAAGTGATACAATCGTATTTCAGAGTTCCTAATAAAGTGATACAATCGTATTTCAGAGTTCCTAATAAAGTGATACAATCGTATTTCAGAGTTCTAATAAAGTGATACAATCGTATTTCAGAGTTCCTAATAAAGTGATACCAATCATATTTCAGAGTTCCTAATAATTGGATATCTCTAAAGCATTCGACAGAGTATGGCATGCCGGCCTTCTACGGAAACTGCGATGCTATGGCATAACTGGACTTTTGTTGTACTTAATCCGGTCATTCCTCTCTAACCGCACACTGAAGGTGGTATTAAACGGACATGCCTCCCAGAACTACCCTACAAACGCAGGTGTACCTCAAAGCTCTATCCTAGGTCCTACGCTCTTTCCAATCTATATGATATAATTATATTTCAGAGTTCCTAATAAATGATCTCCCCGATGCCATAAGATCATAAGTAAGCATATACGCCGATGATACCACAGTTTATCTCGCCTCGATCAAAAATCTGGTGTTGGTGACAAGGCGAACCTCGCTGCCGAGCTTGAGAAGAAGTTCCAATCCGTGGTGGATTGGGGTAAGAAATGGCTCGTAAAATTCAATTCTTCCAAAACGAAGCTGCTGTCAATTAACCACCACAGACAACCGCACCTCCCTCCCATTAGCATGGAACAGGCTTGCCTCCCAGAGAGTAAATCACTATGCCTGCTTAGCCTGACACTCTCAGCGGACCTCAAGTGGAATGACTACGTCGAAACCATTGCTGAATCCGCAGCTATGAAAGTCGGCTCTCTGTGCAGGGCCTGGAAATTCTTTCCGCCTGAATCTATCCTGCAATTATATAAATCCACCATCCGCCCGTGTATTGAGTACTACTGCCACATCTGGTCGGGTGCCCCTTCTATTCTCCTCTGGGTTCTTGACAAAATACAGCGAAGAAACTGTAATGTGATTGATACCGACTTGGCTAACCGCCTGCAGTCACTCTCTCACCGGCGTGACGTAGTTTCCCTTCTATAAATACTTTCATGGCTTCTGCTCTGACGAACTTAAATCACTGGTGTCCCCTAGATGTGAATTTGCACGAGATACTAGATTGGCAACTAGGTCCCACCCTTTTACAATGAAACCGATGAAATGTAACCGCAATTTCTACTCCAACAGCTTCTTTCCTCGCACTTCCCGCCTGTGAAATTCCCTACCGCATGCTTGCTTCCCCGACGGCTACAACCTCCAGGAGTTTAAATGTAAGGTCAATAGACACCTCCTAACACATTAACTCACACTCACTCTCTCCCTATGTACATCTTAAGTCGTCTATCACACTCCTTTTGACATTTCCTATACCCAATCCCTCTATGTAACCCCCTGCGCTATAGTGGCAGTGGAATGCCTTGCTTGGGGTGACACGATTAAAAAAAATACTGTAATCGTCTCTCTATTTTCGCTTCTATTTTACTGGTATTGTCACAAGTATTTCCACGATCAATCTTCTGAAATTTTTAGGAATCATGTAAAATGACTTCCATTTTATCGATATAGTCCTGACTGTTCAAAAGGTTCTTCTCTCTATGTTGTGGGATTGCAACGGAGTAATTCACTTTGACTTGTTACCACCTAATGCAACAATCAATGCTCAAGTCTCCTATCAGCAATTAGAGCGTTTGAATCAAGCTTTGAAGCAAAAAAAAAAAAAAGACCCGATCAGTGAATCGAAAAAAGTGATGCTTCATCAGGACAATGCACGACCTCACACTGCAAAAATCACCACAGAAGATCGAACAGCTTGGCTGGGAAAAAAATACTTATCCACCTTACTATCCCGACCTTGCTCCTTCAGACTATCATTTCTTTCGTAGTTTACAAAAGCATGACGCTGCTGTTGTGGCTTTTGCTGATAATCATGCTACTTTCACAAGCCGGAAGGATATTGAAACAGAAATTGTAGAGTTCTTCGATTCAAAACCAAAAGAGTTTTACCTTAATGGGATTAATCAGCTTAAAAATAGATGGAAGAAAGTCATAGAAAATCAGGGAGTGTACATTGATGATTAAATTTTGACTAAATACACCGTTTTGGTCACTTGTTTTCTTTATCCAAACAATCGGGCAAAACTAATGGGATGACCTGATATTTTGTCGAAATCTTTGAGAAAAACGTATTGGCATTATACATACATTGTTCTGGGTTTGCCTCCTTGTATTCCAAGGTTTTATCTCAACCTAGTTTCATGCGACATCACAAATTACTATAAAACCAAAACATTAACCTGAAAAGTCATGTTTTAAATCACTCCGTTAAATCGAGACACTCATACGTTTGTCATGGCGCCAAACTCGTTCGAAAATATATCAACTATCAGCTGCATGCAAATTCTTTCTTATGTCAACAATCAAAAATACCTCTGAGCGAGTGAAACCAATAAGTTTTAACGAAGAGCAAACTTATATAACTTAGTTATACAAAGCTAGAAAGAGGCGTAAGACAGGGATGTCTATTTTCACCGGATCTATTTAACTTGTACAGTGAGAATATTTTGAGGACCCTAGATGTTATGCCAGGATTTGTCACAATCTGAATAACATAAGATACGCAGACGACACAGTGTTGATTGCAGACACAGAAAAAACTGCAGGACCTCCTACAGAAGGTAGCTGAAGAGAGTGACAAGAAAGGATTACAAATAAACTGCAAGAAAACCGAATGTATGGTCATCAGTAAAAAGGGCAGCTCAATATGCCAACTATAGGTCGGAGATGATATAGTGCGATAGCAGACACGGAAAGGAAACTGCAAGACCTCCTACAGAAGGTAGCTGAAGAGAGTGACAAGAAAGGATTACAAATAAACTGCAAGAAAACCGAATGCATGGTCATCAGCAAAAAGGGCTGCCTAATATGCCAAATACAGGTCGGGGATGTTAAAATCAAGCAGGTACGAAAATTTAAATATCTGGGAAGTGTTCTAACTTAAGGTGGAAAGTGTGACACAGTGATACAAAAGCGAATTGGCATGGCGAAAGACGCGTTCCAGAAGCTGAGTAAAGTATTAAGACACAGGAAACTTTCACTAGAAACAAAGAGAGTACTGGATTGCTATGTGTTGTCAGTTCTTCAATATGGCAGTGAATGTTGGACGATATCAACAAAGATGAAGGGAAAACTTGAAGCAGCTGAAATGTGGTTTTACAGAAGGATGCTGCGGATATCATGTACTGAGCATGTGAGCAATGATGAGGTGTTGGAAAGAATGGAAACGAAAAGGAAATTAATATTGGGCTTCAGGAAGAGACAACTGAAGTTCCTCGGACATGTAACGAGGAAGGAGGGCTTGGAAAGCTTAATACTAACAGGCTAGACATAGGGAAAAGGAGACAGATAAGCAGCGGATAACATATTTAAAGGGCCTGAGTAGGTGGATGACAGAACGGTGGCTGAGAGACGTTACAGGATAAAGCGTGCTAAGAGCCACCAGGGATAGGGAGACGTAGAAGGCCATGATCGCCTACGTCCTGAAAGGACAAGGTACATAGAAGAAGAAGAAAATTATCCGAACAGAGTAAAATGGTACTACAGAATCATAAAGCAGTGTACCAAATAAACCACATCATTTGAAGAGCAGCAACAGCTAAAATGGATATCACATTTAACTTGAAGAGAAAATAATGACATAATTTAGCTTCTGACGTTCGACACTATTTCAGATAAATAACTAGGAAATAAACCCTATCAATACTTAAAAGAGCGATAAGAGTTTGTAGACTTGAATAATTTTTTTTTTATGAGAAGAAAAGAAAAAAAAAAGAAAATTCACCCGAATGTAGTAATGGCTGCTCAGTCAATGAATGCCAAATGTTTTCATTAAGCCTCTTTCCAGCTTTTTCAAGTGAAAAGAGGAATCTAAAAATTTAGCGTTCTTAATCCAATTAAATTGTCTGCATTTGACAAAGATGGCTAATCTACAACATCATATTTGATGAAAGAAAAATGATTTTCTTTCATATTTTAATATTTCTCATTTTAAACATTGAATCTTAAGCAAGAATGAGCATATAGATTTTAAATTTTCGGTCCTTAATTTTGACTGGATTAGCAAAACAAAAGAGAAATTGAAGAGAACCACACTTCCTTTATTTTTCTTAATTTGTTTTGCTTTTTAATTTGATCTATCTTTTAATTTTTTAAAAGCAAAATCAAAAGAAATCATTTTATCTTTTCTTTAATAGTAAGTTTAAAAAAGTTACAGCCAAAAGATGGTGGACAGCCGCTCACATCTTCAATACGACAGTAAGTATTTTCGATTGTCTCTGCAGTCTAAAAGGAGATTGTTAAAGGGGACACTTTTTATTTTAGAGAAACCTTTCGTTTCTGTAGCTTAAAAGTTCTATCCAAGCGCTTTTGGCCGTAACTTTGTTTTTAGCATTCCGTTAAAGAAAAGATAAAAGGTTATTCTTTGAGTAAATAACAAAAAAAAAAAAAAAAAAGATTAAAAAACAAAACAATGACAAAAAATAACACAAATGTACTTTCAACCCATTGCAATATATATTCAGGTGAAGAGAACCAACAATTATACAATCCTGAGTTCTCCGGCATTTCTTTTTTTTTTTTTTTAAAGTGCTCAATACAACAAATATTGTAGAGCATAATATAATTAAATTTGTTTTTTTAATCAAAAAGTGTGTATATATATATATATATATATATATATATATATATATATGTGTGTGTGTGTGTGACAAAACAGTGGTAGTGTTATCTCATTTATTTATAGGCTCTGTAGCACGTTTACGTAGATGTATATTATCAAGAATGATCTTAGACAGTAGAAGATATAATTTTGAAGGAATATATTCTATATTTTTAGATCAAAAGATGTTAGGCAATATTAAATCCGTAAAACAACTATAAATAAATAAATATTTGGCGCACTACTATCATTAATTGGTAAAAATAGCTTTTTTAAGATTTTTCAGGATAATCTTTGAATAAAATACAAGGAATTGTTATGCTAGAATTTTCGTTTCGTTTTATACAGAAAACTTATTTGAATGCAGTTCAAATTTAGAACAGTTAGAGGATTTAGGGGTTTTACTCTTACACCTTTTTTAATTACACAAGTTCTCAGAACAGTTTACTTACTCGTTTGTTGATTTATATTCATTGAGAAAAAAATCGGGATTTAAAAGAAAAGAAAAATAAGTAAAATAAAAAAAATGCTTTTTCCTAAAAACATGAAACTTAGCAGTGGGTTAGAATAAATGAAAAACTTAAGAACGTATTCCCTGTTCGAATCAGTAGTTATTCTTCAGAATAGAACTTTTCTTGGAGGCAAAAATACAAAAAAATAAAAAATAAAAAAAAATAAAATAAAATAAAATAAATAAATAAAAATAAACAAACGAACAAAATTACAGAATCCTCTTTTTACCATTGTATTTCGGGATTGACCAATCAAAAAAAAAAAAAAAAAAAAAAAAAAAAAAGACTTTGCCTGCTTTTTCTTTCCAAAGCAACAACAACAACAAAAACGAGACAAAACAAAAAACATTAGGATTATTATTGTTCTTGTATATTTCGTCATTTTCCATACGTTAATCATGATTTTGCATTTCGAAAGAAGTGAATATCCACAAACAATTATTTTCTGAATGCAAATCAAAATTAAATAAAAAAAATAAAAATATCTGAAACCTACCATAGAGTTAGTTCAATACTTTCAAGCAGCCAGATTGAAAACAAAAAAATGTTAAAAGTCTGTAAGAATTTGATGATTACCTGAAAAAAAAAAAAAAAAATTAATATTAAACCAACCATGTTTAGCCATGTACTATTTTCATGCCAAAAAAAAAAAAAAAAAAAAAAAAAAAAAAAAAAAAAAAAAAAAAAAAATAGAAAATATGTTTAAATTTCACGGTACACCGGCTGCTCGATAATTAAAGTCACCTTGAAAGTGATCTTGTTGATAATGGAGAATTATTAACATGTGCTTACGCTCATAAAATGTAAGTGTACAAAATCTTATTAAGGTTTTCACATATTAAAAGTAGATATAAATATGTACAAATTAGATAAAAGAAAGAAACAAGAAAGCAAGAGTAAGAAAACGTTGCCATGAAGTGGTGGATTGAAAAAAGAAACAAGAAAAACATGGATAACCGGTTATGCCTTCAGGGTTCGACCGAAAACAAATAATATAGATATGCGTTAGTTAAGTGCCATACGTGAAACACGCTTGGGCGATCATGTCTCTTTCGAGACATGACTGACTGGGCAGAAGATTATCCCGCAGTAGGTTGCCATTGCTTTCTGCGGTAGATTGGTTGCCAGCCAAGGCTGTAGAACCCAATCTGTCCTGTTATTTGACTCATAGGTAAAGGGAAAAGAAATCTATTATATTATTATGTAGTAATTAGTGGGGGATCGGTTTCCAATTGTTATGAAGTAATAAACTGATCCCCCACTTTATGACCAATATAAGCCTTAACCATTATTCCAACTATTATATTCAGTCAGTCAGTTAAGTGCCATACGTGAAACACGCTTTGGGCGATCATGTCTCGAAAGAGACATGACTGACTGGGCAGAAGATTATCCCGCAGTAGGTTGCCATTGCGTTCTGCGGTAAACTGGTTGCCAGCCAAGACTACAGAACCCAATCTGTCCTGCTATTTAACCCATAGCTGGAGGGAAGAGACGAATTAATACCTTTCCGAAGAGTATTTGTGCGTAAGTGAATGCAATGGATTCAGCTGGAATTTGAACTCGGCTCCCCAATTTCTCATACAATGACTAAAACGAAGAAAAAAAATACTACTTCTTACAACAGGGATACTTTCGTAATAATTAGCAGAACATATTCGGATTAGCATCTACGTTTATACCATTTATATTAAACCTAAATCACCTAAATTTTGTGAACAGAAAGAATGACTGATGAGTTTAATGTCTGTGATTTGTATTGTTAATTCTCCGATAGTTGTCTTTTTTATCCCCTTTTTTAGTCATTGTGCACCTATTTATATTTTTGTCCTCAATTGGAAGTGAAGAGTGAGGAGCGATTATCGCTAACTTCGATCCATCTATTTATAGTGAATAATTACTTTCATTTTTGATTTCGGAACGCTTAAATAATTCTACAAGGAATGTAGTTCATATACCCCTGTGATTGTAATAAAGGGTTCGGTTGGAAATTCCTAGCACCAGAAGAAGGCCGGAGCGTACAACCGCCAAAAAGTCGTACAAATGGCAACAACGATGAGGAATAATGTAAATACTGTAAACTTTAACAAATATTGCAATAACAACCATAGATATGAATACATGCCGTTATTTTAAGAAAATGAAAAGATTCGAAATCGACAAGTTTATCTATTTCACTGTAACAGCCATTAAACACTCTAATCTTTCTGTCATTTTCTGACTAAAACCAAATACCATCTTGTATGTGCTTTTTGTCTTTTCACGCAATCAGAACGGAACAGTCTATTATTCATGAGGTATTAACAAGAGACAGGAATCACTTCCTTCTTATTTTTTTTTCCACTGAAACCAAGTAGCATCGCTGACAAGTCTTTTGTTATTCCACACTAAAACTAAAAATTATATCATTTATGAGGGTGTTGTGGTGCAGTGGATACCAGCTCGGAACGAGAAATCGGGGAGCCGAGTTCAAATTCCAGTTGAATTTCTTGCATTCACTTACGCACAAAAGTTATTAGTCCGTCTCTTTACGCCAGTTATGGGTTAAATAACAGGACAGATTGGGTTCTATAGCCTTGGATGGCAACCAATCTACCGCAGAAAGTAATGGCAACCTACTGCGGGATAATCTTCTGCGCAGTCAGTTATGTCTCGAAAGAGACATGATCGCCCAAAGCGTGTATCACGTATAGCACTTAACTGGCTGACTGAATATAATAGGTAAAAACATAATTAAGGCTTCTACTGGACATAAATTGGGGGAATCAGTTTTATATTATTATGAAGTAATAAACTGATCCCCCATTAATTACTACTTAATAATATAATACATCTCTTTCCCCTAGCTGTGAGTCAAATAACAGGGCAGATTAAGTTCTATAGCCTTGGTCACAACCAGTCTACCGCAGAAAGTAATGGCAACCTACTGCGGGATAATCTTTTGCCCAGTCAATCATGTCTCAAAAGAGACATGATCGTCCAAGCGAGTATCACGTTTGACACTGAACAGACTGACTAAACGGACGTGCGAACTAAAATATAATAGGATTTTTGCCTATTAGTTTCATTTTTCCTACGATTTATTGCTTATTTAAAGATAGTAAAAAATATAAAATTCTATGATTTCGTCTGAACTGTGGGCATATTTAAAAAAAAACAAAACCTTTTGCCTGTGAAGCACAAAAATAAAACAAATTGTGTTATATTTATATTCCAACGAAGCAAGCTCAGCATATTTTATTTCTAAAATTGGTTGAAATAATCCTTTCTGTATGTTATATATACTTTGAAGCCAATAAAATGTAAACGCAAATTCTACTCCATCGATTTAAACAACGGCTGGATGTATCTGTCGATTACATCCGCCGTTCAACGTAATATATTACAGATATCCTGAATTTTATTAGATGAATCATTGTTAGTTATTAATAATTTTACCTTATTTTATTCTATTTTCATTTTTATGAGAAATATCAGTCAGACATTACTTTTTAATTGTTGATTATTTCATTTTCCTTTTTTGATGTTTTTTCGTGTGCAACAAACTGAGTGTGCGATGCACCTTGAAAATTCTGCAAAGTTTTGTCTGAGCTGAACTGGAGAGATTTTTTTTTTTAAATATATCCTAAAGCGTAAAAATACACACAGGTTTTTGTTAACGTTATTATTTTTTTTTTTTATTGCCAAGTTTAAATGCACTAAGCAAGGTCAGTACATTTTATTTCTGAAATTGGTCCAAATAATCTTTTCATATCTCGGGATTTGGAGACGTCATTTCCGTTTCTATTCTTGACTAACTTACGAAGCTTTATTTTTGGTACTAACAAGTACTAAAATAATGACAGAGACGGCGGAGTCGGGGATAATACAAGTGTGTTATTCCTGCCTGGAGACATGTTGAACTGACCACAACAGTAAGAAACCGGAAGTTCTTAACCTTGAGGCTTTTTTTTTTACGTTTTCATATATATAAAAAGAACGAATAGAAAAAAAATGAATAAATTTATATTGGGTATATTTATCTCATATATCAGCCTTGAATATATTGCCTCTTTTAACGAGTCGACTTTCCACTACGTTCAATAGTTTATTTATTCGAAATATAATTATGTATGTATACAAATCAGACACACGGAACGTTTGTCAGTTCAGTTGTGATATTTATGAATACAACACCAAGGATTTGAAATATTCTGACCACTTGCTACTGGGAGAGATTTGTTTTTCTATAAGGGGTTTTATTTGATTATGAAAATGTTAGTGCAAACTGTCATTTTCAACCCGACGTCTTCAGATCCCAATATACTACAACTATTAATAACTAACGAAGTAATGCAGAAAAAATAGCATAGCATTATGTTTCTTCTTCTTCTATGTGCCCTGTCCCTTCAGGCCGTAGGCGATCATGGTTCTCCATGTCTCCCTATCCCTTGTGGCTCTTAGTATGTATGCTCCTGTTACTCTTGGCAACCCCCGTTCCGTCATCCCCCTGATCAGGCCCTGCAAATATGTTATTCGCTGCCTTCCTCTGTCTCCCTTTCCTTCTATCTGATCAATCAGTATCAGGTTCTCCAGGAACTTCAGTTGTCTCTTCCTGGTGCTCAGTATCAATTTCCTTTTTGTTGCCATTCTTTCTAACACTTCGTCGTTGCTTGTATGCTCAGTCCACGATATCCGCAGCATCCTTCTGTAGAATCACATTTCGGCCGCTTCCAGTTTTGTCCTCATTATTCGATGATATTGTCCAGAAAGTTTAAATTAGAGAACGATCTAAAATATTGTGAAAATGTTTGTCATTTCCACTCTGATGTCTTGTAGTTTCTCTATCTTTTCTTCTATATGTCACATCTCGAAAGACGTAGATGTAACCCTGTTTTATGTTAACAGTTTATTTTCTCGCTTGTGGAATTCTTCCGACTTTTTGATTTCAAGTCAAATTAGATCATCAAAGATTTACAATGAAAATCGTAATCATCTGTCCTCTTAAATTCAGTTCTTTTATTCTTCTCGCTCCTTAATAATGTTTTTCTTACATTATTTCACATTGAATAAACTGAGTGTTAGTGGCTATGGTGCTTTACTTGGGGTGAAATGATAAAAAAGAAATTCCATTCAAGACGTGAACAATTATAACTTATTACAACATCCCTAACTTCATTAGGTAGGTTACAAGCTGTTTCGGGGAGCCGAGTTCGAATTCCAGTTGAATCCATTGTATTCACTTAAACGCAAATACCCTTGGGAAAGGTATTAATCCATCTCTTCCTTCCAGTTATGGGTTAAATAGCAGGACAGATTGGGTTCTCTAGACTTGGTCGGTAACCAGTCTACCGCAGAAAGCAATGGAAACCTACTGCGGGATAATCTTCTGCCCAGTCAGTCATGTCTCTTTCGAGACATGATCGCCCAAGCGTGTATCACGTATGGCACTTCACTGGCTGACCCCTGTCCCTCTAAGTTCATGTTCTATGAATCTGACATTTCCCAAGCCTGCTTTACTCACTATGCGTCGGAAAAATATAAGCTTTCATTTTGATTCTAAATATACTTGCTCTTTTTGTTTAAATTTTCCGCATAGATTCACCGTTGCTTACACCCTTTGCACATAGTTTTCTCAAACCCTTCAGTAGTACCATATCCCAAGTTTTTTCTTGGTCTATTATGAAAATGTTAGTGGAAACTGTCACTTTCAACCCGAGGTCTTCCGATTAAGTTTTTAAATTATTACGGTTGTGCGCAAATATTTTCTCTTGAGAAAGAAGCATTTTTTTTTAAAGAAAGGATGTATTTGAAGTAAGTTAATATTTTGACAAGAATCGATAATTTCGATTTCAAGAACTTTTCATCTAAGCAAGTTAATAAATACGGCACATTGTAGGTTGAAATTTTAGTTTAAATATGCCGTGTTTTTAAAAGAGAAAATAATTTATTTAGGCGAATGTTATTGAAAGTGCAATTATTGCTCTTGCCAAAAAAATTAACCTATGCACTGAGATTTTCTCGGTTGTTCTTTCTTAAAAGAAATGATTCTTTCTCAATATAACATATCTTATTTTTTTAGCTTTTACTGATCTCAAAGCATGATTTATTTTTAAGGCTGTTGCTTTATTCTTAGCCCTACTATTTGCCTTGTACCATACTAAATCAGAACGGATGACATAGTAATACCATGTGAGTTAAATAAACATATTTTATGATTTCAAAGCAAATGGAATAAACGTCAGGTCAGGTGTGAAATCAATAGAATTTGTGGAATTATGGGAAGGTAACAGCAGATGTATTTAAAAAAAAATGGTGATATTTCTTTGAAAAAGATTTCGGAAAATGTTTGGAATATTTACTATGAAAAAGAAAAAAATCCAAAACTCAAATACACTATAGTGTCAAATGATTTTCAGAAAAAATAGAAAAAAATAAATAAATAAAAAGAACCAAAGGATTTACACACAGACACATACAGGGTCTCTTCAAAATGTTTTTTTTTGTTTCAATTTATAAGAAAAAAGTCTTATTATTATTCACTGATTTGATCTGACTAGTCTCCTTATCATTGCCAGTTTGTCACACTCTATTGACTGTTTTAATGTTAGTCAATTAGTTAGTCTGTTACTGTTGGTAACCTTTGGGGAATTACTTACGAAACACTATTCAATCAACTGTGTAAATACTTTTTATTTCCAGGGAGATCAGTTAAGTGTCATACGTGATACACGCTTTGGGCGATCATGTCTCGAAACGCAGAAGGTTGCCATTGTTTTATGCGGCAGACTGGTTGCCAGCCAAGGCTATAGAACCCAATCTGTCCTGTTATTTGACTCATAGCTAGAGGGGAAAGAGATGTATTATATTATTAAGTAGTATTAGTAGGGGACCAGTTTATTAGTTATTAAAAATATAAAACTGATCCCCCACTTTATGCCCAGTAGAAGCCTTAATCATGTTTGCAACTACCATATTCAGTCAGTTAAGTGCCATACTTGATACACGCTTTGGGCTATCACGTCTCGAAAGAGACTGACTGGGCAGTGATTATCCCGCAGTAGGTTGCCATTACTTTCGGCGGTAGACTGGTTTCCGGCCAAAGCTATAGAACCCAATCTGTCCTACTATTTAACCCATAACTGGAGGGAAGAAACGAATTAATACCTTTTCCAAGGATATTTGTGTATGAGTGAATGCAAGGAATTCAATTGGATTTCGAACTCGGCACCCCGATTTGTCGTTCCGAGTCGATATTTATTGCACCACAATGCACATCCAAAGTGAGGGAGATACCTAGTTAAAATCAAGAGATACGTGTTAATTCATGGTTGTAATGTTGCTCTATCCTTCACTGAACTAGAAATATGTGACTTATTAGCAATACTTGACGCGGTAATTGAACTTACAACTTTCAGATAACCCGACTCACTTAATCAACACTCTACCATGAGCCACTAGGCCATGTTTGGTATCAAATTTGAAACTTGAAATGCATCATTTATTTAAATTATTTACAATCCGGCTATTGTCCTCATCTTTGTTGTTGTCATCACATTATTTCAGGCTTTGCATCCCCAAACCCCGGCCTTCAAATTCTTTTCCATCCGGGTAATCTTCAGGACATGATTGTTCTCGTTCTACTGTCTATGTACATCTCGTTTTTATTTTGTACTGTTCAGTTGTTGCTCACCATGTTTCCAACGTGTAATTCCATAAATTTTAACTGGATCGACCAGCAACTGACGATTGATGTACACTCAGTCAGTTAAGTGACATACGTGATACACGCTTCGGGCGATCATGTCTCTTTCGAGAGATGACTGACTGGGCAGAAGATTATCTCGCAGTAGCTTGCCATTGCTTTCTGCGGTAGACCGGTTGCCAGCCAAGGCTACAGAACCCAATCTGACTTATTATTTAACCCGTAACTGGAGAGAAGAGACGGATTAATACCTTTCCCAAGGGTATTTGTGCATAAGTGAAGGTAAGGAATTAAACTGGAATTCGAACTCGGCACCCCAATTTGTCATTCCGATTTGATATCCACAACGCACATTGTGATGTACATTACCAGCCATAATTATTAGTCCTCTAGTTTTTTTTTAAAGAAATTATGTATTTCATACTATTTTTAATATTTATTGCCAAATGAATAATTCTAAATGAAAATAGAATTGTTATTTGTTAATACTGCATAATAACATGTGCATCAAATGAACTGTTCTGATGTCCAGTTTTTTGCTGTCTTCCCCATGCTAGTCTTTTTTTTTATTGGCTGGCCGAAGCAAAGTAATTATTACAAAGTAATAATACCAAAAGAACCATTCTATTTTCATTTAGAATTATCCACTTGGCAATAAATACTAAAAAATAGTATGAAATACATCATAAAAACTGGGGTGGACTAATAATTATGGTCAGTAGTGTTTTATCATAACGGACAAAAAAATGTGATAACCAAAATACAAAAAAAAAAACCAAAATACAAAAAAAAAAAACCAAAATACAAAAAAAAAAAACCAAAATACAAAAAAAAAAAACCAAAATACAAAAAAAAAAACCAAAATACAAAAAAAAAAAACCAAAATACAAAAAAAAAAAACCAAAATACAAAAAAAAAAACAAAATACAAAAAAAAAAACAAAATACAAAAAAAAAAAACAAAATACAAAAAAAAAAACAAAATACAAAAAAAAAAACAAAATACAAAAAAAAAAACAAAATACAAAAAAAAAACAAAATACAAAAAAAAAACAAAATACAAAAAAAAAACAAAATACAAAAAAAAAACAAAATACAAAAAAAAAACAAAATACAAAAAAAAACAAAATACAAAAAAAAAACAAAATACAAAAAAAAAACAAAATACAAAAAAAAACAAAATACAAAAAAAAACAAAATAAAAAAAAAACAAAAAAAAACAAAAAAAATACAAAAAAAAATACAAAAAAAATACAAAAAAAAAATAAAAAAAAAACAAAATACAAAAAAAAAACAAAATACAAAAAAAACAAAATACAAAAAAAACAAAATAAAAAATAAAAAACAAAATAAAAAATAAAAAACCAAAAACAAAATAAGATACAAAAAAAAACAAAATAAAATACAAAAAAAAATACAAGAAAACACAAAACACACACAAAAAAAGAACGACGACAATAGTGTGAACAATAATTCCTTATCCTAGAAATGGAGATAAATTAATATCACTTGCTTGCCCCGAAAAAACGAATTAAAGTACACTTTTACAAATAATTTTTATGTAATACTCTTTTGGGACCATGGCTCTCCACAGTTTCCTTTTCTTTATTATCTGTAAATTACCATGCATTATTTGGAAATATAATGGATTAGTTTTTGTTTGAAACTCATAGTTGGATGTTGCGCCTGACGAATAGAAATTCATTAAGGTGTATTCCACATAAGGGAGTGTTCACAATTCCGAAAAAGACTGCCTACCTTTTAAAAAAGAGAAAATGAAAGATAAAAAATGTGTAACACTAAGTATCGACGGACCCCCGATTCGAACCCCAGAAAGAAATAATCGCTGGAGTAGCCAGGAGATCGAAAGCGAATCACAAAGAATTCAGGAAAATGACATCGACTGATATAACAATTGAACAATGACCAGATGTCAAAGCTGGGCTTGCGAAAGGGAAATAATTTTTTTTCTTTCTTCCTTGTTTGTCCGTTTCTCTTCCTTACTCTCACAAAGAAGCGATATGGAGCGGCTGATATGGAATTATCGGTCGATAGGAATGGAATTGTAATTAACGCTGACAGGTGAATGTATAAAGTCAACAGAATCACGTGTCCAAACTCCCAGAATGGCAAAAACCGTAAGCGGATTATTTAGCCAGATGTATGACGTTGACGTTAGATTTTTAATGGAGAAACATTCCGATCCTTTACCTCCAAAGCCATATTGAAACGGTTTCAACAAAAAAAAGGAATTTGAAAATCCAGTCAGAACGTCACATTACAGAACAGAGAACGTAAGAGAAGACGTGAGAACCGCTTGGAACTCGTGGAGTTAAAACGCGAAATAATTTTCCCTCTCCCTCCTACTACGCTAGTAACATGTACACCGCTTCTAAGCAGGATCCAAAGGAGAGGTGCATAAAGACTGTATTCCCTCGAACGACGAATAGACATAGTAGCAGTAAGTAATTTGTGAAATCTGAAAAAAAAAAAGATTTTATTTTTTTTTTTAATTCTTTTTATTTTTACTCTCTTTTGCTGTACAAAGAGATACAATATAATCATTAGTTCACATAGACTGGCCTTTGCTCCCGTCTTGTTATTTTTGTTTGTTTCCCTTCTTTCTTCATTATGCACCCAACCGCCTCTTGATTTTCAGTTGTCGAGGAGTGCATCACGAAGACAATAGTCTCTTTTTTCAGTAGGTTCATAGCTTTCTCTGAGATCAGAAATCACAATGTGGCAGAGAAAAGGAATGGTTTTCAATCACCTGGGGGCGGAACGGAAGCGAACAGTTGTAGACTCAGTTGCAACTAATTTATAGCCAGTTAACGCACGCAACATACAGTTTGAGAACGAGGCCGGTTTGGGTCATGAAGAAACTCCAACATGAATATGTCGGCCATTTTGTATTTCAAAAATAAGAAAATCCCCAGGAAACCTAACACAAGAAGAGCCAGAGATGTGGCTTTTTAGATGCTGCATATTGCATAGACCGAACAAGTCAGCAAAGATGAAGTTTTTTTTTATCAGAAAAACAAGAGCTAGAAGAAAAATTATACTTAACACCAGAAAAAACTGTTGAAATTATTTACTTATTTTTTATTTATTTATTTAGATATTTATTTTCTTCGGGGGTTGTTATCTTATTTGTTTAGCTTAAAGTATTGGTTTTGTCTAAAAGTATGTTATATTATAACAATCTATGCTTACGTGCCACTTTTGTAGTAGGTGGGGATCACAATCATCTTTTAATTGTGTCTGTCCTCGATGACAAAGTGCGGCTCAGTTGTATCTCTGTCCGAGGACAGTCATGCAATGGAAAAAAAATTACTGTAAGATGCCCGGTCCTCGAGGTCGTGCCACCCCATTGTCCCAGTTTATGGTGTCAGTTTACAAGATATTCCAGATTAGTACCCATTTTGACCATAATACACTACTGACTATATATATATATATATATATATATATATATATATATATATAAATATATATATATATAGTCGAGTCAAAATTGGCACACATGGCCTGAAGATTACGGCATAAGAAAGTGCCGTCGCTGGTTGTTGACATCAGTTTCCAATTTTATATTTACATATGCTAATCCCTTATATTGAACACTTTAACCCATAAACAGAGCATATTACCTTAAAATTATATATTTTTATTATATATTTTATATATGGGAGCGAGTTGAAATGTTTTGATAAAAATAACAAAACTAAGGAAATTCGTCGGCATAAATGCGAAAATTATCTTTAAAAGTTCCTAATTTCGGGAAATGTTTGGCTCAATTTGCTGATTTGACAAGTTGGTAAGAAAAGTGAATCTCGACACCAAAAGAAAATTAACAAATGGTTTACAGATGTTCTTTTTCTTGGTAGAGATTTTTTTCTCTCTCTCTTGGCTGGAGGAAGGATAAGGAACAAAACGTAGAAGTCGGTGACTGGGGGTTCGCTATTGCTTAATAACAGCTATGGGAAATTGAGCTTATTAGTAAAAACACGAGGATTTGCTTTGATTTGCTGATCTTCTGATGTTGGCTTGTCTTTTAATGTTTTATGGATTCTTCATGATAGTGAAGAGGGTGGGTGACATGGTTTTCCAAGCCAAAATCCGGGAAGAGCCGTGATAGAAGAAAAGAACAAGAAAAGAGTCGGCGACTGAACGAAAAAAAAAAAAAATAAAAAAAAAAAATAAAATAAAATAAAATAAAAAATATTAAAGAGAGAGAGAGAAGACGAAAAATCTGATACAATGAATCTCAGAAGAAACAGAGAGATACAATCGTTAGGGATATTGAGGCGCTCGGAAAGTAATTCACGGCTATGAATCATTCCATTATATGAGCGTCGGTTTCGGAAATTAATTACGTGTTCCTCTGTTCTAAGTTATATTCATCATTCTATTATATTACGGTGTTTGGAAAGTAATTACGTGTTTCCTCGCTATGGTAATATTAGCTGTTTTCCTACAAAGGAACATTTGGTATTCATTGACCGAGCAGCCAGTGCTGCTGATATTTGAATTTTATAACATGTTTCTCTGAAAAAAAAAAAAAATTCTCAGGAAAATAGGCTTCGAGTTCAAATTCCAGTTGAATTCCTGGCATTCACTTACGCACAAATACCCTTGAGAAAGGTATTAATCGGTCTCTTCCCTCCAGTTATAAGATAGATTGGGTTCTATAGCCTTGGCTGGCTACCAGTCAACCGCAGAAAGCAATGGCAACCTACTGCGGGATAATCTTCTGTCCAGTCAGTCATGTCTCTTTCGAGACATGATCGCCCAAGCGTGTATCACGTGTCGTACTTAACTAACTGACTGAATATAATAGTTAAAAACATGATTAAGGTTTCTGATAGGCATAAAGTGGGGGGATCAGTTTTATATTCTTATGAAATAATAAACTGATCCCCCATTAATTACTACTTAATATAATACATATCTTCCCCTCTATCTATGAGTCAAATAACAGAACAGATTGTGTTCTAGAGCCTTGGCTGTCAATCCAGTCTACCGCAGAAAGCAATGGCAATCTACTGCGGGATAATCTTCTGCCCGGTTTCGAGACATGAACGCCCAAAGCGTGTAACACGTATGGCACTTAACTGACTGAATCCAGTATCTGTTATCAATATTTCCAGTTTTAATGAGGGTTTCCTTTCTAAACCTTCTATATAAAATAGTATAAAAATATTAACATCGTCATTGTTAATTTCTCTTCTAGTTACACGTGCCATCAAGTTCTCAAATGTGGTTTCTGTTATTTGGTACTGTAGCGCCAGGTACACAATTATCAAAGAAGGATAGTCTTCACCAAGACCTACAGGCTTCACTCGTTCAAACCAGTTTTAACCATTAATCTTAGGAAATGGTTGCGTACAGCTGATATCTTCTTGGAATAGGTTTGACGACATGCATACGAATATTACAATCTGACAAAGCTATTTAAGTGTTATATACTGCCGCTGGAGTTTTGAGTTTGAGTTTTATTAACACCTCTGTGGGTTATTTAATGCCAAAAAGGTAAGGTTTTAAGATATTTTTTTAATGTTCGATTATCGTGAGAAAGTTGATTTAGTCAGATTTTAATTAAAAATTTATTATTTTTTATTTTGGAAACTGAAGATGTCTTCTAATTTTGTATTAAAAATGTATTATAGCAATAATCTTTTTAACTTAAAATATGTATTGTTGGTAATATTTGTCATTCAAAAAATAGTGTTTTCATAGTGTTTTGACTCCAGTTTGGAGGTTAACTTTTTGGCCATAGCTGGGACCCTAGAACCACCACTTCGGGTCAGGGAGGACTTAGGAACAGTAGCAATTAAAAGGTGCTTCTCACAACCTCCCAATCAGAGGCATTGCTGCCGGATGTAGTTCATCGTCATACCCAGAACCACTGCCGCTGGATCTCGACAAACAGCGAGGAACACGTATGCATAAAAATATCATCTTATATTTTTATTCTTCAACGGTGAGGGGTTGTGTGGAGCAGGCAAATAGGCGGAGAGAGATCGCACATACGAAAGAGCTGTCGGGAGTCGTTAACTAATCACTATCCCTTCAGCCAAAAATATTTAGACTTTTATATCCTAACTTCTACGCGAAACTATTTTCTTCCGTAGAACTTTGTTGACATCATTTACGACCAAATGTATCTGTCAACCAACCTTGTCCTTTCTTGATTTTCATCTACAACCGGATGTATCTGTCAACCGGGCCATTACCTTTCCAGCTGGTTTTCACTTCTGTTGTCCTTACGCGCGGTCGGATTTACGTGTCAATTATTTCCGCCGTTCTGGGTAATAAATTAAATAAGAACATGACTAGTTTTCAGGCTAAAGTTTTGGTTTAGTAGCAATTTACGGTATTGCGGGAAACTATCACTTCTATGTTCTTTATTTCTTTTTCTCCGATACTAAATTTATTAGTCAAATAACAGGACATGCTGGGTTCTATAGCCTTGGCTGGCAACCGGACTACCGCAGGAAGCTTTGGCAACCTACTGCGAGATAATCTTCTGTCCAGTCAGTCATGTCTCGAAAGAGACATGATCACCAAAACGGGTATCACATATGGCACTTAACTGACTGACTGAATATAATAGATAAAACATGATTAAGGCTTCTACTGGGCATAAAGTGGGGGATAAGTTTTATATTGTTATGAAGTAATAAACTGATTCCCCATTAATTTCTACTTAATAATATAATACATTTCTCCCCACTCTAGCTAGGAGTCAAATAACAGGACAGATTGGTTTCTATAGCCTTGGCTGGCAACCAGTACATGTAAAGAATTCATTTAATGCTAACTTTTCTTTTTGTATTACATTTTTAAGGGTGTTAAACAATGGGTTTTTCATCTCAACAGAAAGCAAAAAAAAAAAAAAAAAAAAAAAAAGGAAAAAAAAGACAATGCCTCTCAGAAAATTAAGAAATATTATCAAAACTGAAATAATGACATATCCGTAAAGCCGTCTGACGGCCGTGATTAAAAACAATGGCAACTGGGTCCCATCCATTCACAGTCAGGTTAGCCAAATGCAGACGACAATTCTACTCCTGCAGCTTCTTCTCTCGCACTTCCCGCCTGTGGAACTCTCCCCCATATTCTTGCTTTCCTGACGGTTACAACCTCCAGAAATTTAAATGCAAGGTCAATACTCATCTACTAACCACTGGACTCTAGCTCTCTCCCCTCCCCTGTATAACCTTCCCTTTATCTCCACCCATGTATCTGTCATCGCACCTGCTTTCTATTGTTCCTTTCTAACTAGTTTGTACTCCTCACTCTTTTCTAATTAATCTTTTTACATTTATGTAACCCCCTGCACATCAGTGGCGTTTCCGCCTTGCTCGGGGTGAAATGATTAAAAAAAAAAAATCAGAAATAAAATAGTAATAATGAAGAATGAATTGTGTCAGAGAGTTGGTATAAAACATAGCAATAAGAAGATGGAGTAAAATTAATAACAATATAATTGTTTGTAGTAAAGGATATATTCCTATATTGGAAATGCTTTTGAAAAAATAGATTAAAATATCTGATTTCTTAAGACAAACAAGTTAAGGAAATGAAAAATAAAAGCTTGAATTTAACCCAAAACGATTACGAAGTATTATGGGATATTTAAAAAAAACTGTGGTTCTTTTGTAGAGAAGTTAGAAACAGATGGCGAATAAGAGGGCGGAATGAATGAATGAAAGAAAATGAGAAGAAATTTAAGAGCACGTCTCACCGAGTTGATAGAGTAAACGTTGTTGAGGGTGAGGAATGAAATACTAATTATGACTCGTACTGTATTTGGGATATCAAGAAAAACTTTGACAAAAATGAAAAGAAAAAAAAAACGAAGCTTGCTTTTCAAAGTAACAAAACAAAACCAAGTATTCAAGATTGGAAAGGAAATCTGTATAAATAGTTTGTGTGTAAATGTGTGCGTGTGCACATATATATATATATATATATAGTGGAACCTGCTGTATGCGGCCACATTAGTCAGCGACCACCTGTTAACGACCGTTTTTCTATGCACGGACGATTTGCTCATGTTCATTGACCCTCAGTGATCGACCACCTCCAGAACGCGACCAGCGACTAAATTCTTCTATGTGCCTTATCCTTTCAGGACGTAGGCGATCATGACCTTCCACGTCTCCCTATCCCTAGTGGCTCTTAGCACGCTTTCTCCTGTAATGTCTCGCAGCCCCCGTTCTGTCATCCACCTGATCAGGCTCTTCAAATATGTTATCCGCTGCTTTCCTCTGTCTCCTTTTCCCTCTTTCAGGCCTTTTAGTATCAGGTTCTCCAAGCCCTCCTTCCTCACTGCATGTCCTAGGAACTTCAGTTGTCTCTTCCTGATACTCAATATTAATTTCTTATTTGTTTCTATTCTTTCCAACACCTCGTCATTGCTCACATGCTCGGTCCAGAACATCCACAGCATCCTTCTGTAGAACCACATTTCAGCTGCTTCAAGTTTTCCCTTCATCTTTGTTGATATTGTCCAACATTCAGTGCAGTATTGAAGAACTGACATCACATAGCAATCCAGTACGCTCTTCTTTGTTTCTAGTGAAAATTTCCTGTGTCTTAATACTTTACTCAGCTTCTGGAATGCGTCCTTTGCCATGCCAATTCGCCTTCAGATCTTTGTGTCGCACTTTCCGTCTTAAGTTAGAACACTTCCCAGATATTTAACTTTTCATACCTGCTTGATTTTAACATCCCTCACCTGTAATTGGCACTTCTGGGCTGCTATTTTTGCGGAGGAACATCAACGAGTGAAAATCACTGGTCAAGCGACCGTTTAAAAAAAATCCATTTTGGTCGTACACTGCGAACTTCTAAATTGGGAGAAACTAAATGAGTAATCTATTTCATTTTGCTTTGATCCAAGCCAGGAACACTTCCTCATTGTTTTGTTATTGTAGTGTTGTATCAAACTGTTATTTCTTGTTGAAATGTACATTGCTTGAGTTCACCAACTTAGGTGACCAGATTTAATATGTGATGTGGTTACAAAAATTGTCTGACATGCATAACAGGTTTTCCTCCTAATGTAGCACGGTGCAGTTATACAAGCTGCGAAGTGTAATTTGCCGGCATTTTATAATTTTAATACCGCGTATGCTCGTCCTTTTCTATATTTTGTTTATTAGGGTCAAAGGTTATGAGGGGGGAAAAAGGAAGAAAAAGAGCCCCATGACGCAATTCACGAAAATGGAACCCGCATGCTTGGTATTCGTGCCGGAAATTTCAATACAAACATATCAGAGTGTTTGGGTGTCAACCTAAGGGCAATGCAAGGGATTCGGAAGAGTTATATCAGATCATGGCTGTCGGAAAAATTTCTGACACTACATCACCCCTTACATGTGGGTCACTTAACCCTCCAGACTGCAAATCTCTTGTTGATTATGCGTAGGGCACAGTTAGTTGAGTGACAGACCAGCAACGCATCTTCATACGCCCTAAACTAATTGAAAACAAGTACTATGACAGCATTCAGCAAACAAGGAGATCGTCCAGCAGAGTTGCAGAAGATTCAGAAGCCGTCTGGAGGGCGTGGTTGTAGCTACTAGCGATTTTATTGAATAAATTAACTTTTTAACATTAAGAGATATTTTTGCATAATTTTATTAAATATAGCTACAAAAATGGAATGTCAGTGTAAATTTGTTCTCGTAATTCCGACGTCAAGTCATCCATCGCATATATATATATATATATATATATATATATGTACCTATTAATAAATGGAACATTGTGTGTGTGTGTGTGTCCGTTACCTATAGACTTCGAAACGGCTGAACCGATTTTCTTGAAAATTTACACAGTTGTACTATAAAAGTCTGCGAGTGTTCTTAGCTAGGTTTTGTATCGAGGTACCCCCGATGAAAATCGATAATCGAAAAAATCAGGTTATAAAAGGAGTGGTCCGATTTTAATCAAATTTGATTACACTCATAGACAAAGACATAAGAAACGATATTCAGAAGTTTCAAGGTTGCAGTTCTTACAATAGTGCAGAAAATCGATTATATATATAAAGGCAAGATGTTTGTGGGTGTGTGTCTGTTTATCTGCCTGTATGCCTATATTTTTTTTTCAGCCAATTTATTTTAGTTTTTGCTTCGGGTTTGACTCTAAGGTATAATTGTAGTTCTTAGTCTCAGACATGATACCATTTACTCAGAGGACTTATTTAGCCTTCAAAATTCAGTTTACGACGAAAAAACTTATTTAATATCGATACCAGAAAATCAAAATTTGACTTACATCCATTCATTTTTCTTTCAGTCTACGGTTTCGCTTTAACTGGAAACAACTATTGCTTTTTAGTCTTTCATGCCAACGTCCAAAGAGTCTGATCTCCAGGACCATGGATTAGCTTTAAAGCTTTCATTACACCCGAGCAACGCCGGGTTATACTGCTCGTATATATTGAATAAGTTTCGCTGATTTTAAACAGATGGAATTTTATAGAACTGAATGCATGTAGTTTCAGACGGTAACATATCTATAAGGAAGTACTACAAGCACTGAAATTCAGTGTATGTCATTTTGCCAGAGTGTAAACAACTTTGTTTTTTATAGCGTTAAATATATTGGATTTCGGCCAAAGGAGGTGTGTTTGCGGTGATTTTCACTGCATTACTATATTCAAAAGAAATCTGCAGGTGAAACACAGAATTCTTGTTGATAATTACGGCGACTATGCTCTTTCGGAAACAACATGCAGAGATTGGGTTAGACGCTTCAAAAATAAA
>JBBBDQ010000720.1:3945000-3947500 GCA_037127315.1 Ascarosepion bandense
AGATCGTAAAACGGCGCCCACTACCAATCACACGTATATGTGTATATATATATATATATATATATATATATATATATGCTCGCTCTAACATACTTACAGGTACACACACAAACACACACAAACACACTCACTACAATTAATGATAGCAGTATGACAGAAAGATGACCATTCGTTGAAAAGCACTGCTCACGTATGAACTTGAAAAAAAATCTCTCGTACCATTCTGAAGATGAGATTTTGATCTCGAAATATTAATGTATAATAAATAGGTAATACCCAAAAACTTCTTTACCTTCCTTTATTTTACTAAACGCATTGTGATAGCATTCAAAACCTAACCATACACCTAAAACGGAAATCCTTGTTTACCATAAATTAGGGAAAATACTGAAGTTTCAAAGGGCCTGTTGCCCGCATAAAATCAGATCGTTATTCAAAAACAATTCCATCATTCGGTAATATCACTCCTTTAAAAGAAAACACGACCAAGCAGTGTGTAGTCCACAATTGATTTATGATGAAGAGATGACGAATAGTTTTTATTCAGGTTGAGACACTGAAATTAAGTATGGCGGATTGAAGATGGGGAGGTATGAAGAGCGTTTATAAAGTTTTAGTGCAAAGGATCGATCACTTTAACTGAACAAGTTTATGCTGACTTCGAAGTTTCCGGAGGATACCGTTGTGATGACCTCACTAATCGGGGCTGCGTTTCTTGCTCAACATTATCTTCACACAGATATTGAGCACTTTACGATAAATTAAAGCTGCTTGCCAAAATAAATAACTTTTATCATTAAAACTACTGAAACACAGCAATCTTGGCCCCAAACATTATTATAACAATATCTACATTATATACAAGCATATATATTAATAAAGGTTTCGTTGAATAATCTGGACAAATCTTGTCTATTTATTTTGTGTAGGATCCTTTCGTATAGTCTGATAAGCTTGATGGTGCTATCGTTAAAAGACGACTAGAAATCACAGTAATTGTTGTTTTTTTTATCAGGTCTGAGCTTTCGGCTAACATAAGCCATTATCAAAGAATGAACATTAACATATAGTGAACATAGAACATTTAAGTTATTAACAAAGTGGAATTAAACAAAGAGAATTAAATCAAAGAGACAAGTCCATTTTTAACGTGGCGGATGGCCGCAGACTGTGACAAAATGGCGGTGGTGTGGTTCTTGGTCAGATTACAGGCATTGAAGTATATATATATATTTACTATATGTTAATGTTCATTCTTTGATAATAGCTTATCTAAGCTGAAAGCTCAGACCCGATAAAAATATCAACAATTACTGTGATTTCTTCTCTTAACGATAGCACCAACAAGATTATCAGACTATACGAAAGGATCCTACACAAAATAAACAAAATTTGTTTATATTATTCAACAAAACCTGTATTATTGAAAAAATGTTGATAAAATACACACAATCTAAAATGTTATATATATATAAACATATTTATAAACGGAACTTTGTGTGTGTGTGTGTGTGTCCGTTACCTATAGATTCCGAAACGGCTGAACCGATTTTCTTGAAAATTTACACAGTTGCACTATAAGCGTCTGCGAGTGTTTTTAGCTAGGTTTTGTGTCGAGGTACCCCCGATAAATATCGAAAATCGATAATCGAAAAAATCGGGTTATAGAAGGAGTGATCCGATTTTAATCAAATTTGATACACTCATAGACAAAGACGTAAGAAACGATATTCAGAAGTTCCAAGTTTGCAGTTCTTACAATAGTGCAGAAAATCTATAATATATATATAGACGTAAGAAACGATATTCAGAAGTTCCAAGTTTGCAGTTCTTACAATAGTGCAGAAAATCTATAATATATATATATATATATATATATATATATATATATAAAGGAAAGATGTTTGTGTGTGTGCGTCTGTTTATCTGCCTGTATATCTGTATTTTTTCAGCCCTTTTATTTTAGTTTTTGCTTCGGGTTTGGCTCTAAGAAGGTACAATTGTAGTTCTTAGTCTCAGCCATGATAGCATTTACTCAGAGGACTTATTTAGCCTTCAAAATTCAGTTTACGACGAAAAAAACTTATTTTATATCGATACCAGGAAATCAAAATTTCACTTACATCCATTCATTTTTCTTTCAGTCTACGGTTTCGCTTTAACTGGAAACAACTATTGCTTTTTAGTCTTTCATGCCAACGTCCAAAGAGTCTGAGCTCCAGGACCATGAATTAGTTTTAAAACTTTCATTACACTCGAGCAACGCCGGTCTACACTGCTAGTGTGTGTGTGTATATATATATATATATATATATATATATATATATATATACACATTAGTTAAATGCAATACGTGATATACAATTGGGCGACCATCTATTTCGATCCATGACTGACTAGGCAGAAGATTTTCTACGGTAGACTGGTTGCCAACCAAGGCTATAGAACACAATCTGTCCTGCTAATTAACTCATGACTGAAGGGAGAAGACATGATATTA
>JBBBDQ010000720.1:3952500-4175000 GCA_037127315.1 Ascarosepion bandense
TTCGGCTCACATGAGCCATCTTCAGAGAGGTTACAAAGACGGTAATACAAATACATCCACCATCAGCGACGATTTTATCTTGTGTTGACATAAAACTCCGCTAAGCGACGGCAACAGTTACCAAAAATAGCAAACGCTATTCGCAAATTTGCAATCCGTTTCTATGACGTCACACCGTGTGATATATATATATATATATATATATTCTATTTTTAAACGAGTTATTTCGCTACCACGAGTGATGCCTTCAGGCGATTCTTAATATCTGATTTAACGTTTACCGTTTTTCTTTTTTTAGAACGCTCTTGTATAGGTGTTTTATTTGAACGTTCACGTGGCAGGAAATTTATGAACGCACACTTTTAAAATTAACACGGATTATGGCGTTTTCATCCATGATTGTATGAACCTAAGAGGTATTTCTTAGTGTGGACGCATAATTTCTGTTCTTTCATTTAAAATGTTAACATGGTGCTACCACTCCGTGTCAGGGTGAACCTGGAAACGACAGCAGTTAAGAGGTGGTTCCATGCTCCTCACAACCTCTTAATCAGAGGCCTCGCTGCCAGATGCAATTTACTGTCATACCCAGGACCATCTCTATGGAACATTGGGCTTCATTTTATTTATGTATATGTAATTTATATATACAGTGGAACCTGGTGTATGCGACCCCCGTCGTCAGCAACCACTTGCTATTAAGGTCCGTTTTTTCTATGCACGGACGATTTGCTAATGTTAATTGACCCCCAGTGAGCGACCTCTTCCAAAACGCAACCACCGACCAGCATGAAAGAACTGGTAAAGCGACCACTTTAACAAATATTCATTTTGGCAGTCCAGTCCTAACTTTTAAATTAGGAGAATTCAAATTAGTAATCAATTTCATTTTCCTTAAATCTAAGCCAGAAACACTTTCTCATTATTGTTTTGTTATTGTAGTGAAGTGACAAATTTTTATTATTTGTGGTCAAACGGCGGCTGTCTTGTATTAACATGTACTTATTACATTTGACAAGTTCTAGAGATTTGTCGGTTTCTCTACCAACTTGGATAAATTCGGGCGTAGGAGAAATAATCACATCTATGTGAAAATTTTCAATGTTTATCTCTTTCATTATCTTTATTTTTTCTCAATCGTTTTACTCACTTTCCCTCTCTGTCTGTCTCTCTTGATCGTTGTCATTTTTTTTCTTGTATGTCTGCTTATTTTTCCATATATTATCACAGATTCTCTTTTACTATCACTCACTTCTAAGAAAAAAATGAAAGCTTTGGTTCATGAAGACCAAGAAATGATGGACCAAATAAATAAGTGCCAACAGCAATTAGAAACGAAGCGGTCACATTACAAAAAACACCATACAGACAGCAATAACTGATTTTTTAAGCCTACACCAGTGTGAATAAATAATTTTTATTTCTTTTGTTAACCGTTTTAAATGTTAAAAAAATAATTATGCTGAATAAACTTTTTCAAAGTTAGACCATCTTATGTTCTCATTTATTTATTACCAGATTACATGGTAAAATACTAAAATATGTACAATCTGTACAGTGAAATAGACGATCTTGGGAAGGATAGGTCACGAGGCTTTAGTGAGCGACCACCTGTCGTATGCGACCAGTATGGTGGTCGCATACAACAGGTTCCACAGTATATATATATATATATATATATATATATATATATATAACGCTTGTAATTTTTAATTTAAAAATATATTTATTGTTCTCACTCCTTAATTAGGTTTGCCTTTTTTTTTCTCGTATTCTCTTAAACTCAGTAAGGCCTTGTGTCTTAATGGCCTTGTTGTTTTGAGTGAAATGATTATAAATCTCTTTGATGAAGAATTCTTATCAGAATATCTGTTTAAATGGGGCCATTCTACCATAACCGCTCTCCAGGGGGTTCATCAATTGATGTTAAAATCTATTTTGTTTTTCTTTACAGGCGTCGTATTTGCATCCCATATCACTTTCAGGAGGCTAAGTCCTTCTCCCAGACTGGTTGTCAACCACAGATACTTTGCTATTTAACTTATAGCTTGAGAGAGAGGAGATGGATTCACACCTTTCAACTGTGAATGCAATGAACTCAACCAGAATTCGAACTTTACTCGTCCAATTCTCAATCGCACTTTCTTTACATCAGTCACTTAAGTGCCCTACGTGAAACACGCTTTGGGCGGTCATGTCTCGAAAGAGACTTGACTGACTGGGCAGAAGATTATTCCGCAGTAGGTTGCCATTGCTTTCTGCGGTAGACTGGTTGCCAGCCAAGGTTATCGAACCCAATCTGTCCTGTTATTTAACCCATATAACTGGAGGGAATAGAAGGATTAGTACTTTTCCCAAGGGTATTTGTGCGTAAATGAATGTCATAGATTCAACTCGAATTCGATCTCGGTTCCCCGATTTCTCGTTCCGAGTCGATATCCACTGCACCACAACGCATATTTCTCTACATACTATGCCAAAACACAAAGTAATGTTGAGATTTTATTTTCCGCCATTTATGTGTCATGTATAAATAAAATATCGCTGCCGACATTTGAGTGTGAACACTGATCGTCAGAAAACATAGTTGACCTCGTTTTGATGTAATTAGAGGAATTATGTTGCAAGGATCACGTGACGTTGTAAAAATAATACATGTCTGGGTACATAATAAACATTCGAGCAGAGAAAGAAAAAAGGTCTGACAGTATCTTTCGAAGGCGTTATTTCTAGTATATATGTTTACAAAATTATGTTTAATGAAATTTTGTGAGATTCTATATTTATTGGGTGTCATTGTAAAAACGAAACGAGGAGGCCCTAGCACCATCTTTTATTTATTTTCTTATTTGATTCCGAATCATTATTGTTTCTGTAATCAATTAAGCCCATTACGTCTTTTACAAGCCACTAGAGAAAAAAATCGGAGGCAAACAAAAATGACTTCCACATGATTTTACAGAAAGAAACATCAATCAGCTTTTAAATACTTTTTCTTCTTTTTTTTCTCAAAACAGAAAAATACTCATTTTTGGACAAGGTAGTAAACAGTGATAAAAAAAAAAGATTTATTATAAGAATATGTTAACATTTAGACGCAGCTATAAAAAAAAAAAAATCACATTTAAAACGTGCGCGTAACTGAGAAAGTATTGTGAACACTTGGCTCATTATTTATACCGCGCATGCGTAGAACATAATAAACAAATATAACAGTATATTACCCATCAAAATGACAGAGTTATTTACATAGGAATCGGTCGTGTCTGTGGGAATTTTTGTAGCAAATAACAGTGCCGTCTAAAATATTCACGCCGTTCGGAATTATTAAACTTTTGATTCCTGGAAGAAAATAATGATCATACGGTGGGGAAAATTATTCGCAAAGGCAAGTTTATTTCTCTAAAAATGGCGACTACGGATTAGAACGGAAGGAAATAATTCAATGACGTCAACAATTTATTTCGTTCACAGCAAAAATACTGCCTCTGACGAAAGTGACGTTGCCCGGCATTGTTCAATTTCATTATATATATATATATATATATACTTCTACTGAAAGTCCATAGCCCAGGGGTAGAATCGCCAACTGACGCCAATTCGGTCAGGTTTCAATCCAGGGTTAAAAAGCAATCGGAGTCTAACCGTACTGATGAGCTGTGATACAGCGAAACAGATCTGTCTGCGGATGACTATATATATATATATATATATATATATATATATATATAGATAAATAAACTCTTGAATCATTTTTTCAATATTCTACAAATCCATGTGTAATAGATATTTCGCAGCTAAGCAGCTGCTCCTCAGACTCCAAAACCAAACAATAGTTCGTGTTTCCAATAACCCAGAAAATCGTCACATACGAACGCTTACGTGCCCATATCGAGATTTCATATTTGTCACGGCAATTTACAAAAAAATTTCCCCGTTCATTCAAAAAACGAAAAAAATAAAAATATAGAAAAATTTTAAAAGGAAAAAAGAAAGAAAATAAGAAGAAGGGAGGTTAAAGTTAACGCCTTAGATTGACACATCGCGTCTATGGTCTAGATATATCCCAAATATATTGTTAATGAAAGAGAGAGTATTAACCAGAATTGCAATTCGTCTATTTTCTTTGAAAAACATGACAGGGAAATTTTACATTATATTTAGTTAAAGACTAGCAGTATAGCCCGGCGTTGCTCGGGTGTAAAGAAAGCTTTAAAACTAATCCATGGTCTTGGAGCTCAGACTCTGCCTAAAGAATATTTGTGTGAAGTTTGGTGAGAATCGGATAAAAATTGTGGATTTGTATGAAGGACATACAGACAGATAAACAAACACGCAAACATATTGCCTTATATATATATATATATATTATAAATTATGTTTTAGAACATGTACATAATTTCTTCTATATATGTCCACTTCTCTACAATCATATGGCTCTTTCAGTGTTTGGAACCCAAACACATCATCGGGAGAAATAAAGGTTTGGAATCATTCTCTGTTTATATTTGGTTCGTTGTTGCCGTGGGGGTTGGTTGGGGTTATTGGTAATTAAGTTAATGTGTCTCTCGTTTTGACCGTCAGATCCGAAGAAGAATCCAGTGTGTAAGTGCAAAATTGTTGATTAATGGTATTATCTGTTGGAATGTACGTCCTATCGGTCGGGTATATCTTCCGGTTAGAATTTCTAAGAGGGCTTCGTGTTGAGTGGTCATTTTTATGGTTGGCTATCGTTTAATTGATTTATGTCTGCTGTAAGTGGACCTAATTCATGTATTACTTTTGATCCGGTGTCTAGGTTTTCACTTTGGGGTTTCTTAGATAGACGTGATAGGGGTGGGGTGTTTTTTCTTTCGAATTTTGATTTTTTCGGTATGGAATATTTTTTTATTTTATAGGTATTCTTTTTTTAAATATATTTTTTTTAACCTTCCAAACCTTTATTTCTCCCGATGATGTGTTTGGGTTTCAAACACTGAAACAGCAATATGATTGTAGAGAAGAGGACATATATAGAAGAAATTATGTACATGTTTTAAAACATAATTTATAATAAATATTCACAGCTCTATACATCATATATCGAGCACTGTTTTAAATTAATGTTTTGGACGGAAAAAAAAAATTTTTTTCTCTCCTCATTTTATACTCACTCGGATATATATATATATATATATATATATATATAAGCACGAAGAGAGTTTGTAACTTGAACTAAGCATATACATGTCAACTTCGAAGTTTCGTGAGGACAACGTTATGATGTTCTCGTTCGTCAGGGTTGCTTTGCTGTTAGATTACGGTTTTTTCCATGGAGCATGGGGTTATTTTTGTGAGAGTGGTCTTATTTGGGATTGATTGATTTCCTTTACTTTTCCTTTTTATTGCTTTTTAGTGTACGCGTGAGTGGCTGTTGGTTTAGGTTCGTTATATTGTTTTTTTTATTTGGGTTGGGCTCTTTTGTTGTACTCTTATTGGTTTCACCTTTTTCTTAACGTGCTGGTATATTTTACCGCGTGACGGTTTATTTTTCTTGTTCATGAATGGAAGTCTGCGTTTAGAGTTTATTTGTGTTTGTGTGTATTTTTTGCATTTGGTGGTTGTTGTGTTATTTTCTGTTTTCGTGGTGACTGAGTGTTTACTTACATAGATTTATTTTTATATTATTTGGATGTTTTGTTTTTGTTTATTATTTCCTGTTTATATATTTCTTTATTCAGATAAAATTTAGCGGGGAAATAGGCATTTTTAACATGTCATTTAAGACATGCATTTTTTAGCCCCTTATAAACAGAGAATGAGGAAAATTTCTAAGCCCAGAGGTTAGCTTAAACAAAGAAAGGGGTTGGGAAATACAGGTTTTATTAGGTTAGGCCTAGGGGAAATTTAGTAGTAATTCCTCTTTGGCAGTGGGAGGTATGTGGCTTGACCCTTGAGTTAGTTGTGGTAGGTGGTGAGAAGTAAATGCTTGGCCAAATTTAAAAAACTTTAAAGTGACTAATTGGAAGAATATATATATATATGCAAGGTTTGATGAAGGACTTGTCTAAATTACGTAAAAATGAAATTAACATTGACATCTCATTTTCACAGTTAATTTTACTAAAATTACACAAAAATATCTTAATATTCTAAAAAGTAAGTTCATTCAATAAAATCACCATTGGCTTCAACCAAGTCATCCAGATGACTTCGGAATCTCTTGCAACTCTTCTGAACGATCTAGTTGAAGTTGGCGAATGCTACCTTAATTCTTGTTTTCAGGTCATCTTCGGTATTACAAGGAGTTTTGTTGATCTCTCGCTCAATTGCATCCCACATATAAGAGTATGCAATCTGGGGAGTTAAGTGACCCTATATAAGGGCTGAGGTGATAAAAAAAAACTGTCTGACAGCCTTGTTGCCAGAAATAGCCACCCTCCTGACGCAAGGCAGCACTACCTCATCAAGACGTGATATATAGGCCTTTCTTTTGAATTTGAGGCTTTGTGAGAAGACGAATGGTGGAATATGTCACCATCACTAGTTATCACTCCAGACACCTTCGTAATCATAATTAGACTAATCCAACTTTTCCGAATCCCCGTATTCAGACACTCAAAACTAGTTAAACGTTCCTACCGTTGTATCGCGTGAATGCCAAGCAGTACTGCATGTCGTTTCTATATTGATTATAAAGTGAATCACGTCATGATGCTCTTCTTCTTACAGCTAGTACCCAACTGACCTACTATACCATGCCTGATAACAAAATAAAAACGAAACGACGCTCATGTGCAAAATATTTATGCACACACACACACATATATATATATATATATATATATGTATATATATAAAGCACTAAGAGCTTGTCACTTGAACTGAATAAACTAACCCTGACGAGTGAAAACATCATAACGGTGTCCTCACGAAACTTCGAAGTCGGCATGAATCTGCTCAGTTCAAGGGACAAACTCTTTCTGCTTATCAACGCTATCTCCACGCCAATATTGAGCACCTTACAATAAAAAAAAACTGCTTTCCAAAATACATTTTATCGGTAAATCCACTGAAAAAACTACAATCTTGGCACTAAACATTATCACAATTAATATATATATATATTTTGAACGCATGTCGTAAAATGACATATTGAAAATGGCTATTTCCCCGGTAAGGTTTATCTCTAATTTATATATATATATATATATATATATATATATATATATATATAAATTAGAGATAAACCTATATATATATATATATATAAATTAGAGATAAACCTTACCGGGGAAATAGCCATTTTCAATATGTCATTTTACGACATGCGTTCTTCAACCCTTTATAAACAGAGAATGAGAAAAAATTCTAAGCCAAGAGTTTAGCTTTGGTAAAGGAAGGGGTTGGGAAGTAATGGTTTTATTTGGGTTAGGTTAGGGAAAAATTTAGTAGTAATTCCCTTTTTGGTAGTGGGAGGTATGTGGCTTGACTCTTGAGTTGGTAATGGTAGTGTACTGCCTATATATATATATATGCAGGTTTCATCGAAAGTGACAGAAAGTATTATCATTAGTTTTTTTTTTCATATTTTTCATGTGCTCTTAGGATTTTTTTTCTTTTCAGAACTCAAATTATATAAGAATTTTCCGAAGATTTTGTATTTTCAAGTGCTTTCGGCTATACTTTTAGCCATTATCAAGAATGAATTTTGTTTTAATTGTATTTAAATATGTGTAAAGTTCATGTATTTCGAGTCATGTATATATTATGTTCCGAACATGGTAAGCACATTGTTACTGTGTTCATAACTGATATTAAGTGTTAGAGTGAAGATTAGATGGCGTGACCGTCGAACAAATGATGTCATATTGCATTTTAGATGTTACAGTACTGCGTATGTATAAAGATTGAAACGCCCTATTTTAGAGAAACATTTTGCATAATAAATTTCCTTCTAGGCTTGTCTAAAAACAATTCTTGCGAACAGTGGGGGTGGGAAGCCAGGTGAACGATCATCTGAAAATTGGTGGCCTACTCAACCCATGATCTGTTTTAGAAAGCGCAAGGTTACGATGTCATACTCAGAATTCTTCTATGTGCCCTGTTCTTTCAGGACGTAGGCGATCATAGCTTTCCACGTCTCTCGATCTCTGGTGGCTCTGAGCACGCTTTCTCCTGTTACTGCACGCAACCCTCCTTCCGTCATCCACCTGATCAGGTCTTTCAAATATCCACTGCTTTCCCCTGTCTCCTTTTCTCTCTATCTGGCCTGTTAGTATCAGGTTCTCCAAGCCCTCCTTCCTCATTGCATGTCCCAGGAACTTTAGCTGTTAGAAAAAACAGCTAAAGTTCCTGTAATGCTCAGTATTAATTTCCTTTTCATTTCCAACTTTTCCAAAACCTCTTCATTGCTCACATGCTCAATCCATGATATTCGAAGCATTCTTCTGTAGAACCTCATTTCAGTTGCTTCAAGTTTTTCCTTCATCTTTGATGATATTGTCTAGCATTCACTGCCATATTGAAGAATTGACATCACATAGCAATCCAGTACTCTTTTCCTTGTTTCTAGCGAAATTGTCCTGCTTCTTACTTTACTCAGCTCATGGAATGCATCCTTGTGCTTTTGGATCTCAGGAATATAAATGTATAACAACAGTTGTGACCACAAAATGAGGGGTCGGTTTATATATTGATTGTAATAAGGAATTGACCCCCCACTTTATATCCAGTATGTTTCTGTAGAACCACATTTCAGTTGCTTCAAGTTTTTCCTTCATCTTCGAAGATATTGTCCAGCATTCACTGCCATATTGAAGAACAGACAACACATAGCAATCCAGTACTCTCCTCTTTGTTTCTAGCGAAATTTCATGTTTCTTAATACTTTACTTAACTTCTGGAATGCTTCTTTTGCCATGCCAATTCGCCTTTGGATCCCTGTGTTTCACTTTCCATCTTCTATTAGAAGAATTACCAGGTATTTAAATTTTTGTACCTGCTTGATTTTAGTAACCTGTATTGATGTGTATGGATGTGCGTTGTGGTACAGTGGATATCGGCTCAGAACGAGAAACCGGGGACCCGAGTTCGAATTCCAGCTGAATCCATTGTATTCACTTACGCGCAAATACCCTTGGGAAAGGTATTAATCCGTCTCTTCCTTCCAGTTATGGGTTAAATAACAGGACAGATCGGGTTCTATAGCCTTGGTCGGCAACCAGTCTACTGCAGAAAGCAATGGTAACCTACTGCGGGATAATCTTCTGCCCAGTCAGTCATGTCTCGAAAGAGACATGATCGCCCAAGCGTGTATCACGTATGGCACGTAACTGAGTGACCTGTATTTGGCATTTTGGGCTGCCCTTTTTACTGATGACTATGCATTCAGTTTTCTTGCAGTTTATTTGTAGTTCTTTTTTGTCACTCTCTTCGGCTACCTTATGTAGGGGGTCTTGTAGTTTCCTTTCTGAGTCTGCTATCAGCACTGTATCATCTGCGTACCATACGTTGTTTAAATTGTGGCCTCCGATGACGAATCCTGGCATAACTTTTAGGGTCCTCAGAATAGTCTCGCTGGACGAGTTGAATAGATACACAAAATTCAGTTTTTGTTGAAAAGAAACTAAGCATGAAAAAAAAAAAAAATAACTGAGCGCCTCCTTTCGTGAAAAAGCAGAAAAAGGTAAAGATGTCGACAATCGAATTCGGATCTGAATATTATTTTTGTTAAGATGAATTCCGGTTGATGTTTTCTCGTTTAGTTCACGGCACGGAGATGTTAGAGAGAGCGTAAAAATTGTTATTTATTTTTCAAGTTTGTCTAATTTTAAGCAAGTGATGTCCGTCCAATTACATCTGCCGTGTATGTTTGTAATGCTTCAAGGTTCTTTGGTACAAACTGAGTTTACACTGAATCTTCCTTGTTCTGTAGCAGAGAACATGAAATTACTTGAGTGTCTCTCACTATATATATATATATGAGGCTCGAAGAATCTTGGCCATAATTTTCAATCGCGCCTACCGAAAACATATTAGGACAAACAAGACGGAAATAAGTAACTTTGCTACCCCCAAAACCCCCACTGATCAGCATATATAAATACTCAAGCAACCAACTAACACAAATCTCCCGAAGATGATATTCATGAACGAAACATACCGTCGCTGTATAACATATATATATATCAGCGCATAATCTTCACTACTTGTGTGTGTATATATATATATATAGGAAAAACTACTAAAAAGTTGTAAGTTAAAAAAGTATTTTTTGACTATTTATTTATTTCTATTATTATTAATATATATATATATATATATATATATATATATATATATATATATATGATATTTCAGACCGCCTCGACCTTTCATCAGAAACAAATGATTTTAATTATATATATATATATATATATATATAAAATTAAAATCATTTGTTTCTGATGAAAGGTCGAGGCGGTCTGAAATATTATTATATATATATATATATATATATATATAAAATAGTGAAGATCATCCGGTTACGCGACCATGGTTTCGACCTTTTCTGTTTCGTCTGATACAACCGGATGTGCGTTTTTGGTGCAGTGGATATCGCCTCGGAACGTGAAATCGGGAGGCCGAGTTTGCACTCCCATTGAATTCCTTGCATTAACGCAAATACCCTTGGGAAAGGCTATCAATCCGTCTCTTCCCTCCAGTTATGTGTTAAATAACAGGACAGACTGAGTTCTCTAGCCTTGGCCGGCAACCAATCTACCACAGAAAGTCATGGCAAACATCTGCGAGAAAATCTTCCCAGTCAGTCATGTCTCTTTCGAGACATGATCGCCCAAGTGTGTATCACGTATGGCAATTAACTGACTGACTGACTGACATATATATATATATATATATATATATATATATATATATATGAAAACAGAAACAGAAGTTTTATAACGTGTATATATATTTATGAAGTGAGAAAGATAGAGATAGATATGCATATCACCTTCCTTAATCAATGACACTATCTTTAGTCGAGTTGATTAAAAGAGAAGGACGACACATCTCACTCCGTATATGTTGTTCCGATGCATATACACAACCGGCCATAATTATTAGGCCACCCCAGTGCTTAAAAAAATGATGTATTTTTTAGTATTTACTGCCAAGTGGATAATTGTAAATAGAAATACAATCTTTTTTTTGTGCATCAAATGAATTTATAAATATTTTATAATTACCTGTATTGCAGTTTCATCAATGAAAAATGAAGAAAATTTAGTGTGATTCAGATGAGTTCATCTTTGCTTCCTTGCCTTGTAAAATTTGCAAAGTAATAACAAAAGAACCATTCTATTTTCATTTAGAATTATCCACTTGGAAATAAATACTAAAAATACTATTAATACATCATTTCTTTTAAAAAACTGGGGTGGCCTAATAATTATGGCTGGTAGTGTATATATATATATATATATATATATATATATATATACATACATACACAGGGTGCGATGGGTAAATGGTAAATTGTCGTTATTTGCCTTGTAAAATTTTGCAAAGTAATGATAACAAAAGAACCATTCTATTTTCATTTAGAATTATCCACTTGGAAATATTTACTTAAAATAGTATGAATACATCATTTCTTTTAAAAAACTGGGGTGGCCTAATAATTATGGATGGTAGTGTATATCTATCATACATTTTACATTTTGTAGCTGAAGTATTTGGGTATTGAATACCACAGCAGTATCAGTGATCATGGTACAAATCCAGTAAAAAATAAGATTTTTTTTATATTTTATTGTTCGGCCAATAAAAAAACCTGGAGAGCGTGTTACTAAATGAAGTTGTTTCAAGAAGGTACAAAGAGTTAGTAAAATGGGGTCATTACAAGAATGTGTAGGATAGGTAACTGCTGACACTTGACTTGAATAGTTTAAGATTGTTGCATTTGGCAAAGCTTACACGTGGAATTTTCTTCAGCAACGTAATAGTTTTGATAGGAACGCTCTTTGAGTAAAACTTCCTCTTTATCAATGAAATAAAAAAGGCATGATCCAATCTATGTGGCAAGGCGGGTACTAAATGTGAAGATCTTAACATCTACCATGAAAATAGTGACAGAGTAACAAGAGGCAAGCAATGTTTCGTTTGTAGGAAAACAATTAATGACTCAAAAGGCCGTGTTAATTTTATTGAACATCAAGAGTGAAAAGTGAGGATTGAACAGATTTTGGTAATGATCTGACTCTTCCAAAGATAAAGCATGTCTAAAAGAGTTTGGTCATTTCTAGAGGGATCAACCATTATTCCAGGATCTTTACCATTGGATCGCATATAGGAACCAATTTTGAATAAAACTAATATTAACTCATTCCGGCCTTTCCTCAGCTTCAAAATCGGTGCCAAATTATTTTTCAATCGACCATAATTCTCACTATTTCTTGTGCCAGATGCATATTTTCGATATTGTGTAGACATTCACGAACCCGGTATTATATCATGTATATATTAAGATGTGCGTTGTGGTGCAGGGGATATCGACTCGGAACGAGAAATCGGAGAGCCGAGTTCGAATTCCAGTTGGATTCATTGCATTCACTTATGCGCAAATACCCTTGGGAAAGGTATTAATCCATCTTTTCTCTCCAGCTATGGATTAAATAATTCTTTAGCCTTGGTTGACAACCAATCTACCACAGAAATTGATGGCAACTTATTGCGGGAAAATCTTCTGGCCAGCCAGTCATGTTTCTTTCGAGACATGATCACCCAAGCATGTATCAAGTAGGGCACTTAATGAACTGACTGAATATAATAGTTGGAAACATTATTAAGGCTTCTACTGGGTATAAAGTAAGGGATCAGTTTTCTATTCTGTACATATGCTAGTGCCTGGGTCTCTGTGAATGTTTGTTTTTGTTTTGTTTTTTGCTGTGTTCATCATGTGGCGTGTCTTGGAGGCTTTAGCCAGGCGAGCCTATCTCCCTGCAAGTATATATAAATTACCTATGTACATAAAGATACTCATAAAATCCCACACACACACTGGCTATCTAGGAAGATATGAATATACAACAATGCTCTCTGAAAGTTTGCGGAACTTAAGGCATGAGATGGCATACCCCATAGAGAGAAAAATGAAAGAAATTAAGATTTTTTTTTTATTTACTAGTGGATTGATTTTGATGAATGTGTTCGGTGAGACGCGGGAAACCTTGGTTTAAATTAACAGATAAACAGCCTGATCAATTTCTTCTCGTTATTCAAACAACGGTAGCAATTCGTCTTCGTAAATACGCCCGTATACACATATTTGCATACGCAACCCACCAGATATGTTTCTTCTTTCGAGTCACTTTTAAAAAAAAATATTCTCTTGTTGTTTTCTTATGAATTCTCGAAAAAGAAAAAAAATGTCTTACATCAGAACGGCATAATTGAATGTGGTACAAAGAAAAACAGATGTTAATTTTCTACCGTCTTGTGAATACCATTCCATAAAATGTTAAGATCATATTCTACTTCAATCCTTCAAGAAGACAGGGAAAAACCGCTTAATCGACTCATTATGTCCCACTAGTATGTACAACAGTTAGCAGAATAAGAAAAAAAAATTCCACACTAAATATTTATCTTTCCTCAATAAAATCTTCGTAGGTGAGAAAATTTCTTAATCTCGCATTCTGTTGGAAAAGCCAGACCAAAATAGTTTTAAGGAAACGGCCTTTTTCGATAATGAAAAAAACAAAAACAAAAAACAAAACAAAAAGACTGATTTGATGCAATGGTTTCTTAGACATTTTTTCCGCTGTTTGGAACAATGTAGGAATTCCGTGTGCAAACGTTAAGTTCCATCGCAAATCAGTTGTGAACAGTCCAGCAGGCAACGTCGTAACGAAAACGGGATCAGAAATTTAATCTTCCCATCGCAACAGTCCAGCAGGCAACGTCGTAACGAAAACGGGATCAGAAATCTCATCTTCCCCTCGTAACAGAAGAAACGCACTTTCGCTCGCCAAGCTCCAAAAACTAAACTGGGAAGCAAAAAACGAACGACCTTTATTCATCTTGCAATTGTTTTGATTGACCACGCCAGACAAGGAGGAAAGACTCATTAGCATAACTTTTGATACTCATAGCAACTCTTTTTGTGCTACTAATTTTATTTATTTTTGTTCTTCGCTACATTTTCCGTTGTAGAATACACACGACACGCTTTCGCTTGCTTTGACGAGCTAATTCACTGTTTTTTTTTTGTTTTTGTTTTTTTGCTAAAGACAGCTGACATAATTTATAATCATGTCACCTCAGCAAGACAATAAAAGCCACTAGGATGCAAGGAATTACTGAGAGGTAGGCGATCATGGAATTACACTTGCCCCTATCTCTAGTTTTCCTCTTAGTATCTCTCCCAAACCCAGCCCCTCGATTCACTTGCTCAAGCCCATCAAGTATGTCTCGAGCTGATTCCACCCCCCGTTTCTCTTTCCCTCTATCCGTCCTGTTAGTATGAGATTCTCTAAACCCTCCTTCCTCATTATGTGTACCAGGAATCTCAGCTGTAGGGAAAAAATTAAAAAAGAAGAAGCAGGAGGGAGGACTATTAAACAGAAGATAACATTTGATGTCACAAATTCAACTTCCTGATATCAGTCACGAAATCATTTGCTTCTGCAATTCCTAAAAGTGAGAACATATTTCCTTTTCTCACTTTTAACTAAAGAAAAATCAAGGTAAGAAGTAAGTTTGAATTCTAAAATATATAAAGTTTAGAACTTTAACTGAAACATCACACATACATACAAATATATATATATATATATATATATATATATATATATATATATAGTCATCCGCAGACAGATCTGTTTCGCTGTATTACAGCTCATCAGTACGGCTTAGACTCCGGTTGCTTCCTAACCCAGGATTGAAACCCGACCGAATCGGCGTCAGTCGGCGATTCTACCCCTAGGCCACGAGCATCCGGTAGAAGGCAGGCAGGCTTTTTAGCGCGTATAAACACGCCCAATAGCTAGAGTGCTCCAATTCATTATCGAATGAGCGGTGCGTAAATGCCGGAGTAGCTACTGTTTACAAAGTCTCCCACTCTTCCAGAGTGCTCAATCAGGGTGTGAGAGCGTGTGATATATATATATATATATATATATATATATATATATATATATATGTAATAGAACCTAATGAGCCAGACGAACCTACTTAGGTTTCTCCGAAACGGATCGTCAGGGAAAGCTGGCAAAAGAGATAAAGGAAAAACGACATAAAAAGGTAACTAAAACAACCCCACGTAACCAGGAAATCAAAGAAACTACATAAGACAAAAGAGGGAGTTTACAATTTTATTACTTTTAATTGTCAGGGTGATCGGGTAAAAGAAAAAGACAAAAAGATACTATATCCCGATAGCTGAGCCTAATCTAATAGCTAGGGCTTCCTATGCCTACATTTATTCAGGATTTCAGTCTTGGAATTTAGTAAATTAATCGGTTGCTTATAGAAAGCTATAGCTAGTTTCTCTTCAGTACATAGCCTACAAAATTCCTGGCCAGCTCTGTATCTACGACATCTTTTCAGTAGATCCTATTTCAAGATTTGGTCCTTATTTATTTCTTGCTTAATGTCGTTTTTTTTCTTTACCTCTTTTGCCAGCTTCCCTGACGATCCGTTTAGGAGAAACCTAGGTAGGTTCGTCTGGCTCATTTGGTGCTATTAAGTTCGCTCTACCTTTGTATTGAGCACTTTCTGTTAGATGATTACTCGTGTTGGGTTTTTTTTTCCTTTTTTTTTTTCTTTGGGCTTTGTGCTGATTTCTGTCGGAAAACACTTTTGACAGATTTTCAAGTCCTAAGCTTTTTCCTTTTTTAAAACTATTATTTTCTTTCGTTCGAAAGTTTTCGAGGAAGGTTTTCGAGATGAGTATAACTATATATAATCACAATCTTTATATATATATATATATATATATATATATAATTTTTAGGTGTGCTACATTTACAAGATAAAATGCTCAATATCAGAGACAGAGAGTATGTAAATATAAAAAGGGTGAACATAAAATATATTTTTTTTCCCCATTTTTAAACGAGTTATTTCGCTACCCAGGTTTCTATCATGAGTGGTGTCTTAATACACCATTCATGGTAGAAATCTGGTAGCAAAATAACTCGTTTAAAAATGGAAAATATTCAAGCGTTCTACAATATGATTGTACACTTTTTAATACAAATGTGTACTGGTCTAACCCTATTAGGACAAAAAACTAAGTATTAAACAATCAATATATATATATTTAGAACAACACGGTTATAAACGCACACTTCTGAGAAAAACGCTTGTTGATAACACGTACATACTCAAACAAGAAAATAATAAGCAGAAACTAAAAATCCTCGAAGCACTCTACATTAAACAATTTAAACCTGGTTTGAATACAATCAATTTCGATATTTCCAACAACGTACTCAAATGTCTGTAATCAGACCAGGGACCATAACACCACTATTTTGTCACTGTCTTCGGCCATCCGCCACGGTTGGGATGGACTTATATTTTCAATTCAATTATCTTTATTGTTAATAGCTTAAATGTTCTATGTTTACTGTGTGTTAATATTTACTCTTTGATAATGGCTTATGTGAGCCGAAAGCTTAGACCCGATAAAAAATTCAACAAATACTGTGATTTTTTGTTGTCTTTCAACGACATCACCATCAAGTATATCAGACGGTATGAACTGATCCTACACAAAATTAATAGACAAAACTTCTATATTATTCAATGAAACCTGCATTAATGAAAAAATACTGCCAAAATACACACACAATATATATATATATATATATATATATATATATGTAAAGTTATCGCTATAGTCGTTTCGAAAAGCCCTCCGAGTATATACGCGGAAGGAAAAAAATGATTGTAAAAGAAAGAACTAGCTAAGCACGTGAACATCAAAGTACATAGCCCAAAGAAAAAAAACCGAGGCGAGTATTCTTTCGCCAAAGATGGTCTCTCCTACTTAAAGATGAGTACTGCTTTCTGTAAGTGCAAATGTCAGCGTGGTACTAAAAACGTAGGACGAACCAATCAGCGATTAGAAACCAGAAGCAGTCACCACATGACTGTTTATAATGAGAGATTTTTAAACATGTATCATAGATTCTAGAGAGAAAAACTGTCTTGCAGGTCATAGTAAATCAACTTTCTTAGAAGCTGATCGAGCAATGAATTCAATTTGACACAGGAAGAATCTTGCTTACCAGCCACCTACCCACTCTTATCGTCACCGTTGAGTAAAACAACTAACGTTGAGTTTCAAGAAACTATTTGAATATAAAAAAAATGACAGCTTAACAGAAGCTTAACTTGCAAAATTGAACCGAAGCTGAGAGTGCTCTATCGCCAAATATTCGAACAAGATCTATACTCTTAAGTGGTTGCATTCTAATTAGTTAAAGAATCGTTCCTGCCATCTTTTTTTAAATCTTTAGTTTTTGGTTGATGGATAAAAAAATAAATAAATAGAAGAAATGGACTAACAGCCTCTACAAAATTTTTTAATAATTTATAATTAGAAAAACTGCGGTAAGACCCACGCCTGACCCAATAACATACGCCTGAGAGGTTTTTATTTAATTTTAATTACAAAGTTTGTAGCACAAGGCCGAACAGGGAGAGAGAAACAAAACTTGGTCTACAGTAACTATCCTATACCTAGCTAGCTATCGATTCACGACCCAAACATACGTTAAAATTTTTCGCAATCACCACAAGAACTTGTCCATCAACACTCATTCCGTCATGTACCAAAATACCGCATAGCATTCTGGGGACCTAAAAACACCCCACATAAACATAAATTTTTTAACATTATACGATAAATACAAAAATATATAAAAGTTTCACATGAAATGACATGAGTGGGTGGGTGTATGACAACAATTCCCCAATACAAAATCCAACTAAAGACATGATGTTAGCTGGACCCAACCCACTCTCAAAACAAAGAAGCCGCTGTATTCTGCCCAGAGGACAAAATCAAGAAGCGCTCTTTCTACAAGGAGTGGAGAGGAGAAAATAATTTGGACAGGGGAAAATATAATACTGAACACATCCGCCTGAGAGATTGAAAAATAAATGACATTCCGTTAATAATTTTTTATATCGACACTGTCTATTTATTTCCCAATAAAAAATAATGGAATTTAGATACGTGTAAATTGGCTTTTCTAACTCGGCTCGCAGTCACTGAGAACTTTGCTCAAGATGTGTTGATGCCTAGACTTCTACATAAAATCACGAGGGTATATTTGAGCTTTGTTAAATACGTTATACCCAACAATATCAGGCAATTAAATGCCATACGTGATACACGCTTGTCACGAAAGAGAAACGATTCCCGCAGTAGTTTGCTATTACTTTCTGCGGTAGACTGGCTTCCGACCAAGGCTAAAGAACCCAATCTCTCTTCTTGTTTAACCCAAAACTGGAGGGAAGAGACGGATTAATACCTTTCCCAAGGGTATTTGCGCGTAAGTGAATGCTAGGGATTCAATTGGAATTTGAACTCGGCTCCCCGATTTCTAGTGCTGAGCCGATATCTACTGCACCACAACGCACATCAAAATATGTTATACCCAACAATATATTTGTGTTATTTACATTGTTTGGACTGTTGTCCTTATCTTTGTTGCCCTATTCACCTTTCAATATTTGTTTATATTTCTGAAATTAGGTATTGGAATTAGATGAGGACAACAGTCTGAACAATGTAAATAATTACAATACCTAATCTCGGAAATATATATATATATATATATATATATATATATATATATATTCTAAAATATATTTTAGAACATGTACAATATTTTTTTAATATCCACTACAAATCATACATTTGTTTCGACATTGAAACTACAATGTCTCCTCAGGTGGTGTGGACAGGAATGGAAAGCCTCTTTTCTTATATTTGGTGAGTTGTGTGTGGGATGTTGGTGAGGGTTAGTGATAAGGGAATAAGTCTTGCGAATTGTCCGTTTGAATTTTGAAGAAAGTGGCGTGGGTAGTGAATATAGTTGATTAATGAGTGTCTTGGAATTTCGTAGACAGATTTAACATTAGCAGATAGGATGTAAGTTTTATGATCTTGCGACTAGACTTTCTCCTTTGGATTTCTTAGTGGAGCTGAGTAGAGAGGTGTAAGGGGTCGGGGATGGGACTGGACTTACCGCTTATTTGTACAACTATAGAATATTTTTGTATTTAAGCACAGTTTTTATAATTAATCTAATTTTGTATATTTAACCATAATTTTTGATTTAGGAAATCGATTTTTCCTATTAAGTTTTAAATTCGATCACAGTTTGTGGTGTGTAATAGGTAAGATTTAATGTTAGTATTTAAGGTAATTATTAAGTAGGTAATGGGTACGTAATAGGTAGAATTTAATGTAGGAGGTAAGATTTAATGTTGCATTTAAGGTAATAGGTAAAAAGTATGTATTTAAGAAAATAGGTAAAATTTAGTGTATTTAAGTTTTGTATATTTAACCTTAATTTTGAATTTAGGAAATCGATATTTTTCTATAAAAATTATATATATATATATATATATATATATATATATAAGGAAAAGCCATATCTTAGTATTCAGGTGAATAGCTGGGCTGAAATATTTCAGAAACTTGGTAAAGGTATTAGTCCATCTCTTTTCTTTCCAGCCATGGGTTAAATATCAGAACAGATTGGGTTCTATAGCCTAATGCCAACCTACTGTGAGAAAATCTTCTTCCCGTCATTCATGTCTCTTCTTTCGAGACATGATAGCCCACGCGTCTATTGTACTTTCGTTACCATTACAAGGAAGAATTCGCTTGTAAGCAACGTCAAAATTTTCGTTGCAAACCATGACATCGTCTTTCCTCCCACCTACTTGTCGGTGAGATAATCCCAACAGTATGTATATTGTGAAAAATATTTATTTTTTTCGGACTTCATAGCAAATGGTATGAAAATAGGTAAGTGAAAAATGTTTTCATTTTGCGAAAGGAATTTGAAAACAGCACTTGATGTTTACAAAATAGATTCTTTTGCACTCTTCTGACAATGTCACCAATAATGAAACAATTTTATAGCTATATGCAAATTTCAGTATAAGACTCCAAATGACGAATAGTCTCTCTCTCTCTCTTTCCATCAAAAGAACATTTAATTTCGTATGTCAGTCTCTGTGTAAACCCCAACTTCATTATAGACTACAATACTAGTATTTAAAACATTGTTATCTGTCTGTATTTCTGAGGTAAAGTATTGTAACTATTTACATCGTTCCGACTTTTGTCCATATATTTATTGTAATTATCACATTGTTTCCGCTGTTGTACGAGCCGGCATTTTTCAGGTGATATAAGTTAGACAGTCGAACCGAACATTTTCATTTAGTCTAGTTCTAACTTCATGTGCTACTAGCAGTATAGCCCGGCATTGCTTAGGTGCAATGAAAGATTTAAAAATAATCCATGGTCTTGGAGTTCAGAATTTTTAGACTTTGGCATGAAAAACGTATGTTGTTGAAAGGTTGATCTGGAAGCCGTAGAACTTACTAAAATGAATGGATGTAAGTCAAATTTGATTTCTGGTATCGATGTCAAATAAGTTTTCCGTCGCAAAGTGAATTTTGAAGGCTAAATAAGTCCTCTGAGTAAATGGTATCATGGCTGAGACTAAGAACTACAATTATACCTACTTAGAGCAAAACCCGAAGCAAAACCAAAAGTAAATGGGCTAAAAACCTGATTTTGATCAGACCCGATAGGATATCGGGGTATCGATTTCAAATATCGGTGTCAAATAAGTCATCCAAGGATAAACTAAACTAAGTAAGTCCATGAAAACTTTCGTACCCGTCAGATGTAAGATTGGAGAAAATGAGCCATATTGATGGCTGAATATCAGTTTTTTAACAGATTCGAGATAATATCGGGGGTGTCGATTTCCGATATCGGAGAAAATGAGTCGTCTGAGAAGCTCTACTAATGTTTGAGACTAAAATCTATAATTTGACCAAGTTAGAGCAAATCCTGCAGCAAGAACCACGATAAACGGGCCGAAAACCTGATCTTGATCAGACCTGATCGGATATCGGGGTATCGATTTCCAATATCGGGTGGGAGGGGGAATCGGAAAAATAAGTAACCCATGACCTGACCGGAAGAGTAAAGAATATTTGTGTGAAGTTTGGTGAGAATCGGATAAAAATTGTGGATTTGTATAAAGAACATACAGACACACACACATCTTGCCTTATATATATATATATATATATATATATATATATATATATATATGCATTTTTTTATATCTCAGTTCCAGTTAAACCCCGATAGTAACTCAACACTCCAAGTTATTTTTCTTTATACTACCAAAGCGTTGAATAATTTTTTATTTTCTGACAATTTTTCTTTCCGGCCTTAAACGTTTTAAAGAAGACTTTATCGCCAATCATAAGTGATCTGGTAGTTTCAAATATTGTTCTTATTTACTGGCAGTCATTTATCAAAAATGGATCTGAGTTTCACCGTAGATATGAGCTCTGTAGTTGATATTTTCGCGGTGACGCTTTGCATTTGATGTCATTCGATATGCACTCAAAAATTCTTGAAGTGCCATTTTTTCAGCTTCCAAGCCGTTAGCGTCTCTTAATGGCCTTTTGAATGTCTCAACAAACAGCTCATCTTGACTATTCGATGTCGGATGATAAATCAGTGCTGTCATGTATTCAACAACGTAGCTTTTGCAGATAGCTTTCGAAGTACATTGAATTTTATCATCAGATACCACACTGTCACAGTGTGGCATCTAATAATAGAAATCAATTTACTCCAAACATTGCAAAATGTACGCGTAAGAATTTTAATCATTATTGTAGTAGTCAAAGTTTTACACGTTGATATCTCGAGACATATTGTGAAGCAGTCAATTAAATAGTATGAATAGTTTAGTGGTCTAGCAACCTCCATATATATTTCTGTCCACCGTTTATTAGTGCTCGACGATGCTTGATAATTTATAGCAGGTAATTTTACTGCTGAATTACAACCATTACATTTTCCAACTGTATCTTGAATATCTTTGTCTAACTTTGGCCAATAAACGTAGCTTCTGATCATAGACTTTGACGTCATTAATCCCGGATGTCTTACGTGGAATTGTTTCAAAGTTTGTTTTTTTTTTTTGCAGTGATAACGGAATTACAAGTCTCTTACAAAAATACCCCATCATAAATAAATATAAAAAAAATGTTGTATTATTGTTAACAGGGTTAATTTTAGTTTTATTCCATTTCGAGTTAACGTCATTCATAAGTTTTTGACTAAACCTATCCTTTATAGAATTAATTTTGATTTCGGATTTAAACGAAACAATCACAATCGAAAAATTGGTCCTGGGCATGACGGTAAACTGCATCCGGCAGCAAGGCCTCTGATTGGGAGGTTGTGGGGAGCATGGAATCACCTCTTAATTGCTGTTGTTCTCAGGTCCACCCTGACCCGGAGTGATAGCACCCGTTAGGCTCCCAGCTATGGGTAAACAGTTAACACCCCAAACCGGGGTCAAAATGCTACGAAAGTATTTACCAACAAAATTTTTTTGAATGAAAAAATATTACCAATAAAAAATAAAAATACTTTTCCGGCCTTAAATGACTCTTTGAATGTTGAGAGGCCGTTAAACAGGAACAAACAAACAAACAAACATTTGAAAAATCTGCACTTACGGATATTGTTATTTTTCTTTCTGAAAAACAGCTGGTGTCGCCCATTCAGAGTAAATTTTTAATAACTGCGGTTTTCTAACCTATCTAATCAGGTGTTAAACGACTCCAACACAGCGAAAGGTATCTTTTTTTTACGATTAAAAACTAATATCACATTTTCTCTTAATTTAAAAAATGTCTTTACCGTTGTACATTTTCCCAACTCTTCCGAGAAAACATCCGCGAATTTGTTTGTTAGATTATTCAGTATTTGTTTAGCTGTAATGTGTTTGTCGGAAAAACAATTAACTTTTCCACGGAAGGAATTAATCGGCCAATTCCACAGTTCAAATTCTAGCCAATCGACGCCTAGTAAATACGAGTTACAATGTTTTTAGTATCCAAACATCTGCTTTCTTTTTAGTTTTACCCCCAAGAGCCATGTCACACGTAATTTTCCCAAGAAAAATAATTTCTTCTCAGGCATTCATCTTACGTCATTCTGTTCAAAGTCCGTTCATCAATAATATTGCAACAAGTGTCCAATTGAAATTTCACGAATTTGTTTTTATTATTTGAACTTTCTAGTTTTTTTTTAGCTGGTAGCACTATTTTCAGCAAGTTAATTTGGATATTTCTTTTGCTTTTCGACTTGCACGAGTTTCATTTGTGACGTGTTTTTCCGCAATTAAAATGTTTTAAATTTTTTCTGAAATTAAGCATACCATAGCCATAGGATGGGTTAAGAGTTGTAATATTTTTACTTCGGAAATTATTTTGGTTCCTGTCTTTTTTCCAAATAGTACTTTTGACGTACCTTTTTGTTCAATTTTTGTTGTATCGTGTCTTAAATTGATAATTTTTTGCACTCTCGCAACAGTCTCTCTCGTTATCTTTGAATCCTGTTAAGGTTTTGTTGAAATTCCAGAGCATATTTTTGCGTCGTTGCTTGATGTTACCTTTAATAAAGGGATAGTTTATCCAATTTAAATGTCTCACACAATGAAGATTCATCTTATTGTGGTTCATACACTCATAACGTGTACAATAAATGTGGATTCGTTTAACCAGAAATTTTTGATAATATCAATGAATGACACTTTTTCTGGAGTATTCGACGAATTAAAATTCAGAATTTTTTATATTCAAAGGGGCACATTTTTTGAAACATAAGACGGACATTCTTTTCATTCGACCATCCTCGACATACTTCTCTGAAAATAGCCTAGTTCCTTCTGAAGTACAATAGGGATGTAATGCTTTCTTTTGGGACGTAATTAAATTCACTAAATGAGTTAGCGACTTACTTCGGCGAAAGTGAAACTGGTTCCTGCAGTTGCATTGGTTGTAACACTGTCTCCTGAAATTCTTGATATTACTGAATAATCTGTCTATTTTTCTGAGATGAGGTAGTATTTACATTATTCGGACTATTGTCCTCATCTTTGTTGCCATTTGTACGACTTTTCGGTCGTTGTACGCTCCAGCCTTCTTCAGTTGCTATGAATTTCGAACCGAATCCCCTATTACAATCACTGGGGTATATCATCCTCATTCCTTGCGTAAAGCCTTGATTGGAACTCATGAGTTATCTCTCTGTAACCCTGCTAGTTACTTGTTCACCACTGCTGTATCCTCATAACTCATGACTTATTATCGAGGCTTTACGCAAGGAATGAAGATGATATATCGAAATTCCTAGCACCTGAAGAACGCTGGAGCGTACAACGGCCGAAACGTCATACAAATGGCAACAAATATGAGGACAATAGTCCGAGTAATGTAAAAACTGTTGCTGAATTATCATTTTCAATTCTTCCATCGTGTATTATATTCCTACCTGTAGTCATTAAACCGGAAGAATTTTTTTTAATAGCAGTAATATTACAGGTGGGAGATACCAGAATAAAGCAAATACAAAAATTTAAATACATAGGAAGTATTCTAAGAGGAAATGGAAAGTGCGACACAGAGATCCGAAGGCGAATTGGCATGGCAAAGGACGCGTTCCAGAAGCCGAGTAAAGTACTAATGTAATATAACAATCTGGCCCCACCCGAGGAAGTGATGCAAACGATGGTGTTTCCCGTCGGTGGAGGGGTCGGCGAGCGGCAGGGCGGGTGTTTGTGAAATACATCCTGTCGAGGCCGGAGCGGATGTCGTTTGACCTTATTTCCGACAGCGGCGGAAATGACTACGGAGGCAAACAGAACAGGTGTCTCTGGGAATTACGTGGGCGTTGCGTGGGCGAGGCAGGACCGGAAGGAAAGTCCCGGTTCTAGAAGACTATATAAAGACCTCGACACATGGATTCGCCAGCAGAGAACGGCCAGTGGAAGCAGAGAAACACCACAGGCAAGACTACACTCCCGTCAACCCATTCTATGTGCGCTCTCACTCTTCCATTCTCTATTCCACAGGGGTTCGTCGTCAGTAATAAAAATATAACCTTATATTTTTATATATGCGTATTCTCGTTGTTTTGTCGTCGTACGGCGATATATAACACTAACACAGTAAAATTTCACTAGAAACAAAGAAAAGAGTCTTGGATTGTTATGTGATGTCAGTTCTTCAATACTGGACAATATCATCGAAAATGAGGACAAAACTGGAAGAAGCGGAAATGTGGTTCTACAGAAGGATGCTGCGGATATCGTGGACTGAGCATGAAAGCAACGATGAGGTGTTGGAAAGAATGACAACAAAAAGGAAATTAACACTGAGCATCAGGAAGAAGCATCAGGAAGTTCCTGGGACAAGCAATGAGGAAGGAGAGCTTGGAGAACCTGATACTGACTGGCCAGATAGAAGGAAAGAGAGACAGAGGAAGGTAGCGGATAACATATTTGCAGGGCCTGATCAGGTGTATGACGAAACGGGGGTTGCCAGGAGTAACAGGAGCAAACATACTAAGAGCCACAAGGGATAGGGAGACGTGGAGAACCATGATCGCTTACGTGCTGAAGGGACAGGGCGCATAGAAGGAAGAATATTTTAGTCTTGAGGTCTATCGACTTACCAGCTGTGAATTTTAATTTTGTTCGTCAGTTACTTCTGCTAAGCGAGAGTAAAAGAGGTCATTATTTTTTCCTTTTTCGTATGAATTAGTATCCTCATTGCCACTGTTATACCTTCGTTGCATTAAAGGAATATAACACAATGCCGGGAGTTATCTTGCTAAATTCTGTTGTCAGGATATATATCTTTCTGCACTTCTGACTCCGGACGTCAGTGTTTATGCTACTTGAACGGGTCAAAGTACTATTTTGGTGAACCGATTCCTGAGAAATTGCAACACTGGCCAGAAGAATAATGATGTAAATAAAAGAAAGAAAACTCCATGCAAATATTGCACAGTATCTAATGCATTAGTATTAAGAAGTTCGAAAGAGAAAAGCTTTGGAGTATTGGAAAATTTCCACTGAGCGACACCCACGCCCAATTGCTTGCATCTTAGAAGCTGGCAAATAAAATAACATATTTCATCCAGATAATAAATTCTTACAGCGTCTCTCTTCTATTTATTAACTAGAATTGTAGCCATAAAAAATAATGGGGTTTATACAAGTGTAAATTGGCGCTTCTACCTCGAATAAGGGTTGATTTCTAGCTTTCTATCTAGAATAAGTATGTTAGCTTTGAGCTTTGTAAAATGTACAGCCACAGCTTAAGTTTTTAGGGAGTCATGGCTTATAATATTGTGAACTGCTATGATTTTAATGTATAATGATCCTTCGTTTCGACTGAATATCAGTCAAGTCTGGAGAGTTCATTTGTTATTTTATCCAAATATGTTAAATGCCGGATGTGCGTTGTGGTGCAGTGGATATCACTTCGGAACGAGAAAACGGAGAGCAGAGTTCGAATTCCATATTAATTCATTGCTTTCATTTACGCACAAATACTCTTGAGAAAGGTATTAATCCGTCTCTTCCCTCCAGTTATGGGTTAAATAACAGGACAGATTGGGTTCTATAGCCTTGGTCGGCAACCAGTCTGCCGCAGAAAGTAATGGAAACCTACTGAGGGATAATCTTCTGCTAAGTCAGTCATGTCTCTCTCGAGACATGATCGCCCAAAGCGTGTATCACGTATGGCACTTAACTGACTGAATATAATGGTTTCAACTATGATTAAGGCTTCTACTGGACATAAAGTGGGAGATCCGTTTTATATTGTTGTGAAGTAATTAACTGCTCCCCCACTAATTACTACTTAATAATATAATACATCTCTCCCTCCTCTAGCTATGAGTCGAATAACAGGAGAGATTGGGTTCTATAGCCTTGGTCAGCAACCAGTCTACTGCAGAAAGTAATAGCAACCTACTGCGGGATAATCTTCTGCCCAGTCAGTCATGTCTCTTTCGAGACAAGATCGCCCAAACGTATATCACGTACGGCACTTAACTGATTTAATGTAAAACAACGGATATTCTTATAAATTTTTAAATATATAATCTTGTCATTTTTACGGGTGCCCCACTAATTATATTTAATTCTGATTTTATGTTTTTTCTTTTAAGACAAGGTCAGTCATATCTCTCCTTAAATTCCTTTATTGTTGCTCAAAACAATGGTTGTCCGCTTAATGTTCCTCCTAGTTTATGCGTTAGGTAGGTTTCTTCCTTTCGTGTCCTGTACAATTTCAACGCTATTGTTTTTGTTCTTAGTAGAAGTGTTTGTTAGTTACTACTGCCCTTAATACTTCTGATGATGTTTTTTCGGCATTCCTCTATCGAAACATCTTTGTCGCCTTAAATATCCTTTTCATTTGTGACGAAATTGTTCACTACCGTAAAGTGGGTTGATATTACATAGTACTTCACTGTCCATTGTTCTCAGTAAAATTTTCCTGTTTCTAAAAACTTTTAGATTTTGGAAGGCTCATCTCTACCGGATTGTGATTTCTGAATCACATTTTCCATCGTCCTGTTATGCTACTAGCAAATCTCAAACAATGAAGACTGAGCCCAGAAGAGTCACCTTGTTCCTTGATGTAATGAATATGCATACATCTTGGTTCTCCCTCACAGTAATGTGACTGGCTTGTGACAGCCATAAATACAGATGAAGGCGAGGACGCACAGAGGTCTACAGGTCTTCCACTAGAGGTCTACGTCCATACGACTAGAGGTCTACGTCCATACGACTAGAGGTCTGCCGCTAGAGATCCAGAGGTCTACTACTATTGGTTTACGTCTATAGACTACGCCTACGCCTTAGGATACTGCATACGACGAGTACCGTCCATTACATCTACGTACTAGATTGTCCTACTCGGTTACACTTGCCTAAACCGCTTAACTACCTCGGATCAGATATATATCCCTTTCCGAGATATATCATTCCTCCAGCTGATATAATCATGGCAGAACATTGTCCGTTATAGACACTTATAACCATTTGTCACGTGCTTCCAAATTGACACTTTTCCAGTTACAAAATGCATATTTTAATTTTTTTGTTTTTTAATTTTATTCTGAATAATTGATTTTAATATTTTCTTGTATTAATCTAGAATCTAAAATATTTCTGCGGAATTTCAAGTGGTTAATTTCTTCTCCGCTTTTTTGTGCCATGTTCCTTCAGGACGTAGGCAATCATGGCCTTCCACAGTTTCCTACTGCTTGTAGTTCTTAACACTATTTCTATTGTTACCCGTCCCAAACTCTGCTCTGCCATCCATTTGCTCAAGCCTTTCAAGTATGTCATCATTACTTTCCCTCAGTCCTGTGAGTATCAGATTCTGCAAGTCCTTTTTCGTCATGACAAGCCCCAGAAACTTCAGCTGTCTTTTCCTGATGTTACGTATCACTTTCTTTTCGCTTCCATCTACTCCAAAAGCTTGTCGTTGTTAACATGTTCGGTTCATGGTATTCTTAGCATCCTTCTGTAGAACCACGTTTCTGTTGCTTCAAGTCTTTCATTCATCTTTAAAGAAATTGTCCAGCATTCGCTGTTATATTGAAGGACAGATATTAGATAACAATCCAGTATTCTCTTTGTTTCCAACTAAATTTTAATGTCTCTCAGTACTTCACTCGACTTTTGGAATGCATTCTTGGCCATAGCAATACGCTTTCGGATCTCAGTGCCTCACTTTTCGTCCTGGTGTTGGCTTAGAATACCCAACCACCAAAATAAGGCAATGCAACTGTAGAGATAGAGGGAGATAACTCATGACTACCAAAAGAGGCTTTGCATAAGGAATGAGAATAAATAAGCGTACTAAAGAGATCGGTTCGAAATTCATAGCACCTAAAGAAGGCCGGAGCATACAACGGCCGAAACGTCGTACAAATGGCAACCAAAATAAGGACAATAGTCCGAATAATTTAAATAGTGAAAACAAAAAAAAAAAAAACACTTGTTAAAATAAGGGAGATAATTCATGACTACCAAAGAATAAATAAGTGTAATAAAGAGAACGGTTCGAAATTCCTAGCACCTAAAGAAGGCCGGAGCGTACAACAGCCGAAAATCTTGGTAAAATAAGGAAAGACAGGTTGTATGATGGATAAATATACACAGGTTTTTTTTCATTCCAAGTAAGGCAATAAAGTCATCTAGACAAACGGGGGTTACTGGGTGTGGAATAATAAAAAAACAACAACAAATATTCCTAGAGAGTGAGAACAAAAGAAGAGTAATCAGGAGGTCAGTAGATAGCGACTGACACTGCAATTACAGTTTTGAAGATTAACGTTGGCAGGAAAACATTAAGCCGAGAGGAAGTTCTACATACGTATCTTGCAAAAAAGAACCTCTTAGCATAGAACTTACGGTTACATCTAACCATCTCAACTGTAAATCAATGAGATCTCGACGCCAGTCTCGTATTACGCTTAAATTCAAAAAGTCTAGGTATCGTAGCGAAGAACTCATCTGAAATGGTCTAGGGTATGACAGTATACTGCATCAGGCAGCAAGGCCTCTGATTGAGAGGTTGTAAGGATAATGGAACAATTGCTGTTGTTCCCAGGTCCCCTCTGACCCGGAGTGGTAGCACCTCTTGGGGTCCCAGCTATGGGCAAATAGTTTATCCCCAAAATGGAGTCAAAGCACTATGAAAGTATAAATAGACTTTGAAGAAAAAATATTACCAACAATGCAGTTTTGAAGAAATCATTACCATAACACATTTTTGAAGGAAAAAAATTCTAAGCTAAGCATTTTTAATACAAAACTAGTAGATATTTTCAGTTTTCTAAAATAACAAAAATAAAAAATTTTCATTAAAATCTGACTAAATCAGCCTTCTCACTATAACCGAACATTTAAAAAATATACCTTAAAACAACACCTTTTTGGCATTAAATAACGCACAGGGGTTGGTATGCCGTTAAACAAAACTCAAACTCACCTGAAAGTATTTATAAAAAAGGCACAGAAAGGCAATCTTGAGGCGGTGGGTAAATGTTGTATACCTACTTGTTTACAGGAATAGGATGTTCCTATCCTCTTAAATACGTTGACACTATTAAAGTAAACTGTGGTTGAGTAAAGTGATCAAAACGATCAGTACTCTCATGTTCAACTCTACTTCCAAGCAGAGAGACATTCAAACGAGGCTCCGCCGAAGTGTAGAGCTGTTTGGGATGAATGAATAAGAGCCCAACCCAGCCTTAAGCTTAGCTACGGGATATTTTTGGATGAGTTTAAGTGCTCAGAATCACAACTTTAATTGACCTTGTGTCGTATCCGCCTTGGTGGGTGTAGAAAAAAATGAAGATGAGAGGGGTGTCGAAAAGTGCAGTGCAACACTTGCCGGCGGGCCAGCCGTTCTTCTTCTTCTGTCGCCTCAAAGAAAATGGATTGCGTGGCTCCCTTTCTCGGCCGTTACACTGGGCAGTTGTGAAACAAGCACCAGCTAAGCCGCGCCTACTTCAGCTTCCGCTTTGTCAGTCTGATTGTCAATTCGTACGTTCAACTAACACACGCTGTCCGCCGAATAGCTTCTCGCCTCCCTGGTGCTGCTGTCACCTCGCTTATTTTTTTTTCCAAGACAGCCAAAATTTGCATGTGTGCGAAGATAGAAGCGCATAAATTGTGTCTTCAATAGCGGCCTTTATTTCTTTTTGTCAACACTTTGCAGGCAAGACACGTTCACACTCGTTTCGAATTCCGAGGTAAGTCATGTCTTTCGTTACAGTGGGGAGGTGGTAAATACCTCGTAGAGTAGAGTGATTATACTTACTAGCAGTGTATCTGCGAGTCTTGTACTTGTTGATATACTGTTATTCCCAACCTCCATTTGGGTGATTACTCACGCAGTAACCTTTTAGGTAAGTGACTGAAGCCGAGCAGCCAGATCAGAACCAATAATATTGCTTACTCTTGTTTGGATATAATCAAAAACTCAAGGTAAATAGCAGGGGTATCGGATCGTATGTGGCAGCAATAATCTAAGCATGAACGAATGGCAAATTCATCGATTTCTTAACACCTGACCTACCAACAAATTCAATATAGTTTTTCCACTAGTTAATAGTCAACCGAAATCGACTCACTTTTCAAGAGGTTAGCATCAGCCATGCTGATGGCAAGTAGAAAGGAGTCTAATTATTTTACTTATAAAATAGAGAAACACCTACACCTAAATTCATAGAGACGTGAAGGAATCACCACACATAAAACTATTTTCTAAACAATTAAATAAACGGTAAATTCTGTCTGTTCGTGTTTTTGAAAACTGACTCGAGCCACACTTGCTTTAAATAGACATATTATATCTGTTTGAAATCACGACGACCCCGTGATTAAATATCTTCCCTTATTTTGATGCTTGAATATCTAACATTGGAATTTGTGTCCGAATGAAGAGGGAACATTTAAAAATTCAAATTTTAAAATAACTGAAAAATTTAGTGATTTTAAAAGTTTTTAATTAAAAAAGAGTTTAAAAGCAACGAAAAATCTCAATTTAAAATCTTTGTTTTAAAATCAGTTTGAAAGATCTCCCAAACTTTGTAAATTGAGGAAATCAATTTTATTTCTTCAAAATGCCACGGAATCAGAGTTAAAGTGAGAGGTTTTGTGACGAGATGTTTTGAAATTTCGCAGAGTTTGTGATTATGTAGTTCTACGGAGATAGTCATTTGAAGAAATCAATTTCTGGCCTGAATTAGAGTTTCGGTTCAAACCTGTCTTCTGATTGAAATTAGACTCATAGGCCGAATCAGAGTTAAAGTGAGATTTTGAAGTTCTATAGAAAAAATGAGAATCATATCACCCCGAGCAAGGCGGCAACGCCACTGATGTGCAGGAGGCTACGTAAGAGCTAAAAGATTGGAAAAGAAAAAGGCGGAAACCACATCCTAAACAGGGAACAAGGGATGAGCCTCTTTATCTGTTCAATAGATGTGGGTGGAGTGTGAACCGGGCGATATTTTAGTCTATCTACTCCAATTAATAAATTTACCATTCGTCTGTGCATTGAATACTGTTGCAATATCTGGTTGGGTGCTCCTGCTATTCCTCTTAAGGTTCTCCACGAAACCCAAAGGAAAATCTGCAGTATAATCGATCCTGACTTGGCAGCCCGACTTCAGTCACTTTCTCACCGACGTGATGTGGCTTCCCTCTGTCTTTTCTACAAATATTTACATAGCAATTGCTCTGTTGAGGTACCTCGTATTTACTCATGCTACTGGACTGGCATTAGGGTCCCACCCTTTTACCGTAAAAATAGTTAAATTTAACCGACGCTTCTACTTCAATAGTTTCTTTACTCGCACTTCCCGTTTGTGGAACTCGTTTCTATTTTATTGCTTCCTGATACCTACAATCTCTACAAATGTAAATGCAATGTCAATGACCATCTTTTATCTACTTGATTTCCATCCATCTCTGATCTTTTCTTTAACATAACCCCCTGCGTACGAGTGGCATTTCTGCCTTGCTTGGGGTGAAAGCATTATAAAATATTCAAAATTATATCTTCAAAATTACCATTGCTGTTTTATAAGCTGTATCAGAATTCCTTTTAGTTTTAGGGTGGGGGGTCTAAATAGCCCAGTAATTTTAAAGTTCACAAAGACTGGTTTTTAAGATACTATTTAATGAAGTAACTGTGATCAGAGCCTCGAATATTTCGGTTTTACTGGGTTGATTTTTATCTATCAATTTAATCCTGTGGTAGGCTCATTTTTAAAAATCATTTTACCCCAAGCAAGGCATTTTACTACCACTATTGAAAAGGGAAAGTGATGAGAAAAAGGGGTTAGTTATAGGAAATGTCAGAAGTAGGGTAATAGACCGATGAGAATACCGAGGATGGGGGTGGAGTGGATGAAAAAAGAACTTGAGAGAATGGAGGCGAGTTAGTGAGATAGGAGATGTCTATTGACCTTACATTTAAATTTCTGAAGATTGAAGCTGTTGGGGAAGCAAGTATTTGGAAGGGAATTCCACAGACAGTAAGTGCGGGAAAAGAAGCTATTAGAGTAGAAATTGCGGTTACATTTTATCGGTTTCACTGTAAAAAAGTGGGGTCTAGTAGCTAGTGTAAATTCATACATAGGGGGTACCAGTGATCTAAGTTCATTGAAGTAGAAGCCGTGAAAGTATTTGTATAAGAGGCACAGGGAAGCCAAGTCACGCAGGTGAGACAGCGACTGTAGCGAGCTGCCATGTCGGTATCGATGACATAACAGATTCTCCGTTGAATTTTGTCAAGAAACCCGAGGTGAATAGCAGGGGCACCCGACAAGATGTGGCGGCAGAATACAAATAAGTAGAAAAAAGAGGCATCAGTGTGTGCGTGGAGGGAGCTTCTTCAACGTGTTTTATATTGTTTTCTATTTTCTAATTTCTATAAGGTGGAACTGATTTCGAGTATTTGGTTGTTCTTTGATGTAAGCATAGATTTACATGTTGAAAATGCATCTGTATCTTTTTGAACTAACTAGCTGATAAATGCGCACCAAATGGTGTTATAAGCATTTCACATCTTCGTTCAATCATCTCGGTCATGATTTTAGGATTTTCAGTTGTTCCTTAACAATAATTGTTTTAACTTACTTTTGAATAAGGCTACACATATGCAGCACTCAATGAGGATGAAACTCACTACATAGTAGTAGGGGTCAACCCAGATTAGCTTACTGCTCTGTTAATTGTAGTTTTAGCTAAGACGGTCGGTTCACTGTGCAGGGCCAGGAAGTTTTTTTCCCGCCTGAGTCCATCCTGCACATATATAAATCTACCATCCGCCCGTGTATTGAATACTGCTGCCACATCTGATCGGGTGCCCCTGATGTTTACCTCGGGGTTCTTGACAAAATCCAACGGAGAATCTGTAATGTGATCGATACCGACTTGACAGCTCGGCTGCAGTCGCTGTCTCACCGGCATGACATGGCTTCTCTGTGCCTCTTCTATAAATACTTTCACGGTTTCTGCTCCAATGAACTTAGATCACTGGTACCCCCTATGTATGAATTTACACGAGCTACTAGATTAGCAACTAGGTTCCAACTTTTTACAGTGAAACCGATTTAATGTAACCGCAATTTCTACACTAATAGCTTCTTTTCACGCTCTTCCCATCGGTGGAATTCCCTTCCATATACTTGCTTCCCTGACAGATACAATCTCCAAGAATTTAATTGTAAAATCAATAGATATCTCCTATCACACTAACTCGCATCCATTCTCTCAAGCTCTTTTTTCATCTACTCCACCCCCCTCCTCGGTAGTCTCATCCGTCTATTTGCTTCCTCCTGACATTTTCTATAACTAACCCCTCTTTCTCATCACTGTCCCCTATGTAACCACCCTGCGCCACAGTGGCAGTAAAATGCCTTGATTGGGATGAGGAGATTAAAAAAAAAAGCTACGGGACATCATTTTTTACGGTCCTTGATATTATTTGTCTTGCAAAAACATTTTTCAGATTGATCAGGGTTTCGGTAAATAAAGCTTTCGTTTCCAAACGAACATTAATCGATAAATGAATTAATAAGGTTAACTTAGCTTAGCTAAGAACATCAATGATGAAAAGAGATTCAATGCTATACATGATACACGCTTAGTGATCATATCTCTTTTGACAGAAGATTTTCTTGCAATAGTTTGCCATTTCATTTTGCGGTAGGCTGGTTACCAAGCAAGCTTATAGAATCCAATCTGTCCTGTTATTTAACTCATAGCTGGAGTGAGAAGAGAGGGATTGATATCTTTTCTATATGTATTTGAGCATAAGTGAATGCAACGAATTGAACTGGAATTCGAACTCGTCTCTCCAGTTTCTTATTCCGATCCGATATCCGTATTTGTCTTTTTTTCTTCCTCTACTAATTTAAAGATCTCTTGCGCCATTTTTTTCTTTCAACAGAATCAATATTAATGTATATATTTTTTTATCGTTCTACTTGTTTGTAGCCATAAAAGTAAGAATAGCCATTTAGTTTAGCGGCAAATCGATATCAATTGGTTATTTAATATAGAAATCTAAATATTTTGGAAGCATGTTGGTAATTTTTTCATATAAAAAGTATGTTTCTGGTATATTACTATAAAAAAATAATTTTATACTTCTATAGTGTTTTATTTTGAAGTTCACTATTTGCCCATAGTTGGGACCCTAACAATTGCTACCACACCAAATCAGAGTGAAGCGGTCCCACGCTCCTCAAAACCTTCAATCTCCCGATTAAATGCCTTGCTGCCGGATGCAGTTTATCGTCAAACCCAAGAATAACTTTAAAAGAACAAAGAAATTTTAGCTGCTAGCGAGGGTAAATATAAGCATTGTTAGAAGCAGATTAGCTTAGGTAAAGAGAGGAGTGAAAAAAATTGAAATAGTTTGAATTTGTATTTTTTTATTTCTTGTTTTCTGCTACAAATTTTAATGTCTTTATACTTTATATTTTCTACTACAAATTTATATTTTATACTAGAAATTTTAATGTCTTTACTCGCTTTAACAAAGCGAAAATTTTACCAAAATCTTAACTTAGTTTGATGCCTGCACCCCCCATTCATAGTTATACGGTCAAGCTTAACCCCCCCAATTTCTTTGATATTTATTTAAAGATAACGAAAGAAGATTCATCATTTGAAATTGTAAGTTCAACGCAATCTTCAGTTGATATAACTAGAAATTCAATCTTCAGTTGATATAACTAGAAATTACTAGCAGTCTAGCCTGGCGTTGCTCGGGTGTAATGATAGCTTTAAAACTAATCCATGGTCATAGAGCTCAGACTTTTTGGACGTTGGCACGAAAGACTAAAAAGCAATAGCTGTTTCCAGTTAAAGCAAAACCGTAGACTGAAAGAAAAATGAATGGATGTAAGTCAAATTTTGATTTCCTGCTATCTATATCAAATCAGTTTTTTTCGTCGTAAACTGAATTTTGAGGGTTAAATAAGTCCTCTGAGTAAATGGTATCATAGCTGAAACTAAGAACTACAATTATACCTACTTAGAGCCAAACTCGAAGCAAAAACTAAAATAAAAGGGCAGACATACAGGCAGATAAACAGACACACACACAAACATCTTGCCTTTATATATATATATATATATATATATATATATATATATATATACACACACATAGTGATGATCATCCACGTATACTGTCTTAATATGTATAGGAAAGAATATTAATAAAAAGTTTTGAATTTAAAAACGTACTTTTTTAAAACAGTATTTGTTTATTTTTATTGTATTTTTATATTTCAGACCGTCCTCGGTCCTTCATCAGAAACAAGTGATTTTTAAATTAGAATTAAATTTCTAATTTAAAAATCACTTGTTTCTGATGAAGGACCGAGGACGGTCTGAAATATAAAAATTAGATTTTTAAATTAGAATTAAATTTCTAATTTAAAAATCACTTGTTTCTGATGAAGGACCGAGGACGGTCTGAAATATAAAAATACAATAAAAATAAACAAATACTGTTTTAAAAAAGTACGTTTTTAAATTCAAAACTTTTTATTAATATTCTTTCCTATATATATATATATATATATATATATATATATATAACCGATTTTCTGCACTATTGTAAAAACTTCTGAATATCGTTTCTGATGTCTGTCTATGAGTGTATCAAATTTGATTAAAATCGGACCACTCCTTCTATAACCCGATTTTTTCGATTATCGATATTTATCGGGGGTACCTCGACACAAAACCTAGCTAAGAACACTCGCAGTGTCTATAAGTAACGGAGAGACAGACACACACAAAGCTTAATTTATAAGTTTAGATTTAGATTCTCGGCCGTGTGAGTTAAAGAAAGCAATAAATAAATTAAAGGTACGTGTTGTGTATTATTGGCAGAAAGTCATTAGGTGGCACCTCTGTAGAAAAAATGGAAAACATCCTGTTCTCATCTTATTTCTTTATACCTTTCAGCATGTTTTAGTGACACCACCACCGGGACCTTCTTACCGGGCATGGGAATATCTTTTTCCTTAGTGACCGAAATTTATCAACACACACGCGTGCATGCATCACCCACAAAATTCCTAATTTTCAATATCTTCTTTCTTTGTGTTTTCTTATTCTTGTTACTTAGTTATACGAGGGCCATTCAATAAATAAAGTGAATTTTTCGGTATAAGGACTTCTACGAGGGTCATTCAATAAATAAGGTGAATTTTTCGGTATAAGGACTTCTACGAGGGTCATTCAATAAATAAGGCGAATTTTTCGGTATAAGGACTTCCACGAGGGTCATTCAATAAGTAAGGCGAATTTTTCGGTATAAGGACTTCCACGAGGGTCATTCAATAAGTAAGATGAATTTTTCGGTATAAGGACTTCTACGAGTGTCATTCAATAAGTAAGGTGAATTTTTCGGTATAAGGACTTCTACGAGGGTCATTCAATAAATAAGGTGAATTTTTCGGTATAAGGACTTCTACGAGGGTCATTCAATAAATAAGGCGAATTTTTCGGTATAAGGACTTCTACGAGGGTCATTCAATAAATAAGGCGAATTTTTCGGTATAAGGACTTCCACGAGGGTCATTCAATAAATAAGGCGAATTTTTCGGTATAAGGACTTCCACGAGGGTCATTCAATAAATAAGGCGAATTTTTCGGTATAAGGACTTCCACGAGGGTCATTCAATAAGTAAGGCGAATTTTTCGGTATAAGGACTTCTACGAGGGTCATTCAATAAATAAGGCGAATTTTTCGGTATAAGGACTTCCACGAGGGTCATTCAATAAATAAGGTGAATTTTTCGGTATAAGGACTTCTAATACAGATAGAAGCTTACTTTTTTTTTAAAAATTTTTCCTTTACTTCGTATTCAAAGAGATTTTTTTTTTTTTGCAGATTGAAAAAAAATTTTGAGAGTTTTGGGTATTAATAAAGATGGCCGACCAAGAAGCACACCCAAGGATTGAACAGAGGTGCTATTAAGCTTTTGGTTGTTGAAGAGTGCAAACCAGTTGAAATTCATAGGAGAATGTCAACTGTGTATGGTGCCACATGTTTCAGCCAAAAAATGTCTACAAGTGGGCTAAATTGTTTAAAGAAGGCCGGAACAGTGTTGAGAATGAAGACAGGTCTGGGAGGACTACAGAAGTGAGGTCTCCTGAGGTGATCAAATCAGTCAATGACCTCATTCAGGGTGACAGTGGGTGACATTGTAAAAACTTTGAGCCTATCTGTTGGGACAGCACACAAAACTGTCCACGATGACCTTGTCTATTCCAAGGCCTCACACAGCAGCCCAAACGGCGCAGACCATCAACGAGCTGGGCTAGGAACTGCTCCCTCATCCCCCTTACAGCCCAGACCTTGCTCCTTCAGACTTTCACCTGTTTGGTTCCTTGAATGCGTTCACGAGAGGCACGAAGTTTGAAAGTGACGATCAAGTCAAAAGTGCTGTGAGCGATAGGCTGAGACACCAGTTCAAAGATTTTTACGCTGAGGGAATACGGAAGTTGGTGCACATATGGAAAAATTGTGTGACACTGCCAGTAGACTACGTTGGAAAAATAAACTTCTATCTGTATTAGAAGTCATTATACCGAAAAATTTACCATTATTTATTGAATGACCATCGTATAAAGACAGACAAAAGCAAAATATAAATTATCGTTTGGACGAAATTCATTCCCTTTCTTTACAGCCGACAATGAAATGCATAAAATATTGTTACCACTTCTTTTAGTTTAACTAGAATCAGCGCCTGCAACAATTGCTGACCCTGACGTGATCTCAACATACACCTACAACGGTGTTTTAGCTCTCATCATCAATGGAAAAAGTGAACAAAGCTTTAACCCTCTAAGGCCATTCGTATCATATTTGATACAGTATGAAAACAAACCTTGAAAGAGATATTTTCCTGAAAAATTTTTTAAGAGAAATATTTTATGAATTTCAAATGAAAGCAGTACTGACTGCTCAGTCAATGAATAGCAAACGTTTCCTTATAGGGAAATAGCAAACGTTTCCTTATAGGGAAATAGCAAACGTTTCCTTATAGGGAAATACTGTATCAAATATGATACGAATGGCCCTAGAGGGTTAAGTAGTAATTAGTGGGGGATCTGTTTATTACTTCATAACAATATAGAACTGATCCCCCACTTTATGACAAGTAGAAGCCTTAATCATATATTAACCCTCTAGGGCCATTCGTATCATATTTGATACAGTATGAAAACAAGCCTTGAAAGAAATATTTTCCTGAAAATTTTTTTAAGAGAAATATTTTATAAATTTCAAATGAAAGCAGTACTGACTGCTCAGTCAGTGAATACCAAATGTTTCCTTATAGGGAAATACCAAATGTTTCCTTATAGGGAAATACTGTATCAAATATGATACGAATGGCCCTAGAGGGTTAAGTAGTAATTAGTGGGGGATCTGTTTATTACTTCATAACAATATAGAACTGATCCCCCACTTTATGACAAGTAGAAGCCTTACTCATATATTATTAACCCTCTAGGGCCATTCGTATCATATTTGATACAGTATGAAAACAAGCCTTGAAAGAAATATTTTCCTGAAAATTTTTTTAAGAGAAATATTTTATAAATTTCAAATGAAAGCAGTACTGACTGCTCAGTCAATGAATACCAAATGTTTCCTTATAGGGAAATACTGTATCAGATATGATACGAATGGCCCTAGAGGGTTAAAACATAGTGCCACTTGTAATTCTTACTCAGTGGTGGTCATCCTATATTACTATTTAACTTTTGTCTCTTCTATATTGGTATCTGTATTCGTGTGTACGCGTTCATTAGCATACAGACAGATGGGGCCCCTCAAAACACAGTGGTTAACAAGATTATCATTACAAGCCAATATGCTACTGTTCCATGCACACAGTATTTTATCAGACCAGGTTAAACTTGGATAAAAAACAAAACGAAAACTTTTCTTAGCAATCAGGTTACGTCCTATAATGAACTTTATTTTATACTAGCAGTTTAACCCGGTTTCCCTGGATTAGTTTAAGCAATAAGAATAAAAAACATATGATGAATTTACATAGCAAATACTTACACAACATCCACTCTTATCACTTTTATAGATATAGACTAGCATTTTAGCCCGGTTTCACTCGGGTAGTTTAAAGAATAATAAGAATAAAAAACATATGAATTTACATAGCAAATACTTACACAACGTCCACCCTCGGTCACTTTTATAGATATAGATAACAATGTAGAATGTCTCTATTAGATTAGGATGGGAGGGGGGGGTGAACATATATAAATATAGATAATATAAAGTGGAGTGATCGATTCTATATTATAATCAATACATAAACTGATCCCTGACTTTGTGGAGTGATAATATATATTTTTCTACCCCTAATTTTGGCTTTCTCAAAAATTTCAAGGTGTCGTTAGCGTTCTAAAATTCTGATCTACATCTGAGCGCAACTTCCGTCGAGCTAGACCGCAAAATGCAGACGCTAAGTCGAATCTATCAAACAAACAAATACTTACACAACGTCCACCGTCGTCACTTTTATATATATATAGATTATTAAATATTATTTATTATGTCATGATTTTATTTTTGCAACAATTATTTATAAATAATAAATGTCATTAGTTTTCAGATTTTTTAAAATTTAAGGACGCTCATGAATATACATCAGGCTAAGGTAAACTATAGAGGGTGATAAGTGATGTAATTTAGTGCCTAATAAACGAAAATAAATAAATGTTCTTATTGATGTTTAGTTTTAATAACGTAATTATTTATATTATCTTTATTTGAGGATTTATGCATTATATATTTTAAATTGAAAATTTTGAATTTAACTGTTTACTTTTAATTTTATATATATATATATATATATATATATAATCATCATCATATCGCCCCAAGCAAGGCATTTTATTGTCACTGTTTTGCAGGGGGGTTACATAAGAGAAAAGTTATGAGAAAGAGTGACTGGTTATAGTGGGTGTTAAGAAGTGGGTAAGAGAAGGATGAGAACACTGATGAGATTGGAGTGGACGGAGAAAGGAGCATGAGAGAGAGGGGATGCAGGTTAGTGAGATAGGAGATGACTATTGACTTTAAATTTAAAGTTCTTGGATATTATAGCTGTCGGGGAAGCAAGTAAACGGAAGGGAATTCCACAGGCGGGAAGAGCGAGAAAAGAAGCTGATGGAGTAGAATTTGCGTTTACAATTTATTGGTTTCACAGTAAAAGGGTGGGACCTAGTTGCTAATCTTGTGCCTCGAGTAAATTCATATACAGGGAGCACCAGTGAGCTAAGTTCATCGGAGCAGAAGCCGTACAAGTATTTGTGGAAGAGACACAGGGAAGACACATTGCGCCGGTGTGAAAGTGACTGTATCTGAGCTGCCAAGTCGGGATCTATTACATTACAGATTCTCCGTTGGATCTTGTCAAGGACATCCAGGTGAATAACAGGAGCACCCGACCAGATATGGCAGCAGAATTCAATGCACGGGTGAATGGTAGATTTATATGTGCTGCACCCCGCCGTCGACACCCCAACCTGCCGTTAGACAAATTTTTTCCTCCGAGAACCGACTTTTGGAGCAAAAGCCGTGAAAGTATTTTTAGAATATTCATTTCATTTCCTAAAATAAATATTTCTTCCCAGGCTAACATACATGGCTAGAAAAATTTAAATCTCTCTCTCTATATGTATATATAGATTACATTAGTGCTAATTTAATAGATATTGTGAACTTTTAATAATTCTGATACAATAATATTAAAAATATTATAATATCATAAAATAACGTCTTTATGGTAGAACAAATTCAAATTACTTTATTCCATAAAATAACGTTTTATGTCAAAACAAATTCAAATAAATGTTTGCTATAAAATAACACCTTTTAGAGAAGGACAAACTAAAATTAATTGATTCAATAAAATAATATGCTTTAGGGGGGAAAATTATTCAAATAAATTTGTCCAATTAAGTTTCTGAAAATGCATCCAATATTACAATAAAATCTGAGGAAGAGAGGTATTTCTGCAGAAGTCAGGCGAGACAAGATCAGTGAACAAATACACACACACACATATATATATATATATTTTAATCATCTCACTCCGAGCAAGGCGGAAACGCCACTGATGTGCAGGGGGCTACATAAATGTAAAAAGATTAATTAGGAAAGAGTGAGGAGTACAAACTAGTTAGAAAGGAACAATAGAAAGCTGAGAAAGCAGGTGCGATGACAGATACATAGGTGGAGAGAAAGGGGAGGTTATACAGGGGAGGGGAGAGAGCTAGGGTCCATTGGTTAGTAGATGAGTATTGACTTTGCATTTAAATTTCTGGAGGTTGTAGCCGTCAGGAATGCAAGAAAACGGGAGCGAGTTCCACAGGCGGGAAGTGCGAGAGAAGAAGCTGCAAGAGTAGAATTGTCGTCTGCATTTGACTAACCTGACTGTGAATGGGTGGGACCCAGATGCCAGTCTGGTTGCACGAGTAAACACCTGTTGAGGAGGCACCAGTGACTTAAGTTCGTCTGAGCAGAAGCCATGAAAGTATTTATAGAACAGACAAAGGGAGGCCACCTTTCGACAATGGGGAAGTGGCTGCAGTCGAGCCGCCAGATCAGTACCTATCACATTACAGACTCTCCTTTGGAGCCTGTCAAGAACACTGAGGAGAACGGCAGGGGCACCTGACCATAAATGGCAGCAGTACTCCATGCACGGACGAATGGTTGAATATATATATATATATATATATATATATATATTGTATCGAGGCACCAGATAATTTTCTAAACATGTACTGTTAAATATAAAAGACAATGAATGTCTTATGTTTAATCATGAACCGTTGTAAACATCGTATTTTGGCTTTAATTTCAGGTGAAAAAGACAAAAATTCTCCAACGCTTGGATGAATTTTTATTAATTTTGTTCTAAGCTTTCGGCTAACATGAGCCATCTTCAGAGAGGTTACAAAGACGTTAACATAAAAACATCCACCATCAAAGACGATTTTATCTTGTGTTGACATAAAACTTTGCTAAGCAACGATAACAGTTACCAAATGGCAAACGCAGTTCGTAAAGTTTTAATGCGGTTCTATGACGTCACACCGCGTGAGAGCTCAAAATGCTGACAGAGCCATATGTCTGAATGCAATGTAATGCGTTATGACCAGATTTAAACGTGATTTTATTAAGTGTGGGTTTGGATTTAATGTAGATTGCTTCCAATATCGGAAGGTTTTTTTTAAAAATATATTTAGAACGGCTCATGATTAAACATAACATTGTCTCTTATATTTAACAGTACATGTTTAAAATATATATATATATATATATATATATATATATATATATATTGCTCATGTATTTCTGTTTGAACGGTCTTCACCCAGTGGTTGTCACTGTGAAGAGGTCCAGCTAAAACTTCCAGCAATATCCTTTACCTTCACTGTTTCGCCATTGGTCTTGTTGAAGATGTATGTGAAGCTGATCGAACTGATTATTGTTGTTAGACTGTCATACAAAAAATTATTTTGAGTGGTGAAGGCTTGTGTAGCACCATCCACACTTTTTGGAACTGATGATAAACAATCGGTGCAGAAGTTCGCCACGGATCGCATAAACAGCAGACCTCGGGTTTTACATCATTTTCCTTCGCCTAGATGCATGTCTTACGGGACTAGGGATGCATCTGTCCCAGTGATTTTAACGCGCCGCCTCCCCACACCAATATATATATATATATATATATATATAGGAATCAATAATGCCACTTTCATACTTCATGGAAATCTTCATAGCAAGACACCAACCACTGTTTATTCCTATTAAATAATAGCAGCATAGTCCGGCGTTGCTCGGGTGTAATGAAAGCTTTAAAACTAATCCATTGTCCTGGAGCTCAGACTCTTTGGACGTTGGCACGAAAGACTAAAAAGCAATAGTTGTTTCCAGTTAAAGCGAAACTGTAGACTGAAAGAAAAATGAATGGATGTAAGTCAAATTTTGATTTCCTGGTATTGATATCAAATAAGTTTTTTCGTCGTAAACTGAATTTTGAAGGCTAAATAAGTCCTCTGAGTAAATGGCATCATAGCTGAGACTAAGAACTACAATTATACCTACTTAGAGCCAAACCCGAAGCATAAACTAAAATAAAAGGGCTGAAAACAATAGACATTCAAGCAGATAAACAGACACACACACAAACATCTTGCCTTTTATAGATATATTTTATCGATTTCCTGCACTATTGTAAAAACTGCAACCTTGAAACTTCTGAATATCATTTCTTATGTCTTTGTCTATGCGTGTATCAAATTTGATTAAAATCGGACCACTCCTATAACCTGGTTTGTTCGATTATCGATTTTTGATATTTATCGAGGGTTCCTCAGCACAAAACCTAGCTAAGAACACTCGCAGCCGCTTATAGTACAACTGTGTAAATTTTGAAGAAAATCGGTTCAGCCGTTTCGGAGTCTATAGGTAACGGACACACACACACACAAAGTTCCATTTATAAATAAATTTTGATGACTGTAAAATATACAAGATGGTAGAAAAATGCGAGCCACGAGTTAGCAAAAATGGAGCACTTTGCAAAAATTGATTTCAAGGCAGCATACCATCAAATAGAAACAGACAAGAAATTCAAGAATATAACCACGATAACCACATCTATAATTCTACAGGCCTGAATATCTTCGAGAAATTTTGTTAGGAAAATGTGTGTCATTCGGCAGGATTCAATTGATGGCGTCTCCTATGTTAGGAATCACAGGTTCAAAGACTTGCCGAATGACAAAATTTTTTAACAAAATTTCACAAAAATAATCAGGCCGGTAGAAATAAATATATTGATATTCTGTTTAATTAGAAACAGAACATCTACGTAATTCCGAGTATCGATTAAAAATAAATGTTCAAACAAATAAATTGAATATGTCGGTTGTGAATTCATTTCTTTTATCTCTTTCTTTCTCTATGTTTAATTGGTTTTCTTTAATTTAATTTTTGATTTTAGCAGATATCTCTTGACTGAACTTTTACTAAGTTAAAACTTAGTAATCCACCACCATGTTTTTTTTTTTGTTTTTTTTTTCAGTTGGAGTAGATAGATCTGTCGCCCAGTTCACACTCCACCCATGTCTATTGAACAGGTTAAGAGGCTCATCCCTTGTTCCCTGTTTAGGATGTGGTTTCCGGCTTTCTCTTTTCCAATCTTTTCACTATTACGTAGCCCCCTGCACATCAGTGGCGTTATCGCCTTGCTCGGGGTGATACGATTAAAATATATATATATATATATATATATATATATATAAATACACAGACATAAAATCTAAGCAAGAGCCAACAACCGACCACGGTTTTCGCCTAATGGCTCGTCAGGGAAATTGGCTCTTTTTTCCCTGACGAGCCGTTAGGCGAAAACCGTGGTCGGTTGTTGGCACTTGCTTAGATCTTCTGTCTTTGTTTGCTCTACTTTCGTATTGAGCGCTTTAGTGTTAGGGTTTTCGTCTTGGGTTTTTTTTCTTTCTTACAAGTGCTTGACATATTGTTCATGTACTTCGTTCGTTTTTTTTGTTTTTTACTTCCCCTTATTTTCCCTCCGAGTTTGTTCTCAATGGGTCACACAAGATGACTTAAATTATAGCTTGATTAATACAAGTTTTTTTAGAGTTATTATTCTTACTATTGATATTGTTGTTGCTATAGTTAATATTATCTATCTATATATATATATATATATATATATGTGTATGTGTGTGTGTGTGTGTTATGATAAAAAAAATGATATAGGAATAAATCCCAAAAATTTTTGTAAAAACATTTCGTCTTAGGATTCAAATAACTAAAGACCAAGTAATGTCGTTTGTTTTCCTACTCTTTTGGAGTTTGCTGCCAAGGGACACTGATTTACCATTCCCACCTCAAGGATTTGGTAGATGTGAGTCTTGTTTGTGATGGTTTAGGGCAGTTGGGTGGTGAAAAGGTATGACACGTTTTACAAAAAAAAAGTTAGAGAGGAGGCTGAGGCTGCATGTAATGACAGTCATTCCATGATTATGGAATTTTTGTAGGCTCTCGGAGTTCTGACATCTGAATTTAATTATGCGACTGAAGTATAGGGTTTCAGGAAACCTAAAAGAGGAAAATGATGAAAGAGAAAAAAAATAACTGAAGAGATCAAAGAAGAAAATTAAGGTAAAAAGAAGGGAACAAAACCGACACTGGAAACAAGAAGGGGAAAAAGAAAATAAAGGAATAAAAGAGAAAAGAATAAAGAAATAATAAAAGAGAAAGAGAAGAAATTAATAAAATAGAGAAAGAAAGACAAAAGAAAGAAAGCTCGAACCAAGGAGAATGAGGAAAACACAAGAGAATGAAGAAAAATGAAAAACAAAAATGGCAGAATGAAATAAAAAAAATGAATAGTTAAAAGAAAAAAAGAGAAAATTAGAGAAGGAAATGAATTAATAAAAGAATAAAAAAGAGGATGAAAATAAACCAAAAAACAGTAGAGAAGAAAGTAAAACAAACTAAATGAAGGGATAAAAAGAGAAAATAGAAAATTAAAAAAATAGAAAGGAAAAGGAAAGAAAGAAGAAAAAAGAAAAAATTTGAGGGAAGAAAGTAAATGAAATATAACGAAGAGGAAGAAAAAGAAGCGAAAAAAATTAAAAAGAAGAAATGAAGAAAAAATAATAGATGAAAAATAAAGAGAAAAGAAAAGAAAAAATAAAAGATGAAAAATGCAAAAGTGAAAAGGAAAAATAAAGGATGAAAAATAAAAAAGATGAAAAGTGAAAAAAGAAAAGTAAAGGATGAAAAAATAAGAAATAGAAAAGAAAAAAGTAAAAAGTAACAAGAAGAAAAAAAATAAAAGATAAAAAATAAAAAGGAAGAGAAAAAAGGAATAAATGGAAATAAAAGAAAGAAAGGTAAAAAAGAAAAGGAAAGAAAAACTAAAAAGAATAAAGAAGGGATTAAAAAAAGGATAAGAAAGAACAAACGAAAAAGGCGAAATAAAAAAAGACAGAAAGGGTTTTAAAAGATAAGAGAAAACAAATAGAAAAAAAGAAGAAAAAATTAAAAAGAATATTAATGTAAAAAAAAAATAAATGAAAAAACAAAAGGGAAGAAAAAAAGGATAAGAATAAAAAACCAGAAAGAAAAATAGAAAAAAGTGCAAAATATAAGAATTAAGAAACAAAAAAGAAATAAATAAATAAAGAGTGAAAAAGTAAAAAAAGAAAAACAAGAAAGAAAAATTGAAGAAAAAAGAAATGATCAAAAACAAATGAAGAAAAAAGGTAAAAAAAGAAAAAAAAAGTATGAACCCTGTCTTTAAACGTTTAAAGGCACGGTCCACCAGCGGACGGTCATGAAATCAAGCTCTCCTATCATTTTGAAGATGATATTCTGATCAAGAAATATTAATAAATAATAAATAGGTAATACCCAACACTTTCGTTACCTTCCTTTATTATACTAAATGCATTGTGATAGCATTCGAATACCTACCTTTACACCTTATATACACAATATTTCGATCAAATTACAAAACTCTCCTAAAGAAAATGTTTTTGCTATTAAGATTTTGTTCTAACTCGCTATTAACGGTTAGAATATTATGTCTCGATTGACTCGAACGGTATTCTAACAAACATTGTCGGAACTCTGAACTCGTTTTTAATTCTTCATATAAGGCGCTTAGTTCATTCGTGTCACCAGAGGTTTTTGACAATTTTTATTTTCTTAAATATTTTATTTTATTTCTTAGTATTCACACCATCTCTTTCTGAAGAGTTCGCTACGAACTGAACTTTGTATTTCTTCTTTTTTCGGTCAACCACTGTTTTTTTCTTTCTTTCTGTACGCTTCCTTTTTCTGTTACTCATACTTGTACGTTCAACGAATTCTTGCAGGTGTTATGTCAAAACTATTATACAGAACTTGCATAGGTTCCTCCTTTCTTGCAAACCTTTCTTTAGTAAATATTTTACTATTACAATTATATCAGCCAAACGCAGGCACCAATTCTATTCCATCAGCTTCTTTCCTCGCGCTTCTCGCCTGTGGAACTCCCTTCCATATATTTGCTTTCCAGTAACCTCCAGGAATTTAAATACAAAATCAATATCCATATCTTATCCATTTAACTCCAACCCTCTCTACATTACCCCGTGTATCATGTTTTTTTCCTTTCTCTCTACCTTCGCAACTGTCTTCACTCCTGTGTTCACTTCCTTCTCTTGCCCTTTCTCTTTCACCCCCTGTAACTGGTTCGTCTGTCTTCACTTTCCCCCTGCCTAATGCTTCAACTCTCTTATGTAACCCCCTGCACATCAGTGGTGTTAACGCCTTGCTTGGGGTGAAATGAATTAAAAAAATGTTTTTCTTTAACCGATTCTAATGATTTTTGTACTTCCGTTTACCATAATTTTTTTTCTTTCTACTCTTCAACCTGGAAATATGGTTCAGAAGAATCTAGCTTCGAAATTATTTTTTCACCGTTTAATTACGCAAAAATTTCCTCTAGGTTTGGTAATTGGGTATTTATGTGATTCTAAACATTTGTTTATCGCAGTTGAAAAAACGAATTTTATTACTTCTTTTTTACTGCTGGTGCTACCCATTTTGAATGGACAGTTTTTTTTTCAATTATTCCCATTTTTTAAGTCTGTCTTATTCTTCGTTGATTTGATTCAATGATAAACTTTGTACACCATGTTTCCGTAAAAACATTGTCGTTGACCCATTTTTTTCACTTGAAGTTTTGCTTTCATCTGACAACATCCGATTTATTTTTTTTCAATTTTTCCTTTAAATTTTCACATTATTTTAAAACTGGTCATTTGTCCATTTACATTTTTGCAATAAATATTTGTAGGTAAGTCCCAAAACTCGAATAATTTCCATTCAGTCAGGGCCAAAATATTTGCTGTATTTTTCAACACATAAGCTTTAATGTTTACATGTTAAAAAAACGTTTCAAGTCATTTCACCAATCATATAATTCTGCTTGCTCCTTCCTTAGTTCCACTGTCCGTTACGTCACTGAAGAAAGATAACACACTTACTCTCTACACGAGCTTTTACTTCCCCTCTATTTTTTTAATAATCTATAAACGATACTCTCCTCAACCTTTCTCTCACCTTTGCTAAACGTAAAGGTAGTAAAGAGTGAGAGAGTAGGAGGGAAGAGCCTATAGCATTACCGTGGCTGTAGCAGTAATTGTGTGTGTGTGTATGTGTATGTGTATATGTGTGTGTACTGTACGATATAGTAAAAATAGGTAGGTTTGGTGTCGTATCCCGCGACCTAATAACGAAACTATGGCCTCTACACCCTTGTCCATTACTCAGTTTTTTTCTGTTTACAATGGACACAGGAGCCATGATTTTTCAGTTATAAAAATAGAACATTTTCTCTTTCAAAATCTCTCACAAAATAGAGTACAGTATTTTGGTTATGGTCTGTGTATACGCCGCTTAATATAAGATTACAGTAAAATAGATTCTATGGACATTACTTTTATAGATATTTTAATAAAATTACTCTGCGTTATCGTTATTTTATTATCCAATATCTTTATGTTTAAAGACGTTACTATCATTTGTAGTATGACAAAGTAACATTTTTCCAGGAAATCATAATCCTTCCGGGGAAATTCCACGGGTTCCGCTAGTAACAAATTATTACTTCTCATGTGCGATTTTCGAAGTTCGTAAAAAAAAGGGGGGTTCCATTTGCTTTTCATGTGGCTTCGTTGATTATTGTGATATCACTACCAGTGTCTAGTTGCATTTTTATATCTACGGTAGTAATTTTCACATACACAAATTTTCTTTCGTTTTCTGCGGTTATTTTTCCCTCGCAGCGTTGTGTATAATTTTTTTTCCTTGAGAACATTTCCTTACCTTAGTTTTACAATGAGATTTTTATGTCCTATTTTCCCCCACACTTGTAACATTTTAAGTTCTTTAAAAAACAGTCGTCTCCGATATGTAACCTTTCCCATCTGAAACATGGATTAATTTTTCTTTTTCCGTTGTTGTTTCTTTTTCTTTTTTTTTTTTGGCTTGTATATATGCATATTTTTTCTTCAATTTTCTCCGTATCACGTCTTAGATTTAGGATTCTCTGAATTAATCTTTTTATTCTGTTGCAGTTAGGATTATGAGTCTTTTTTCCCGTTAATCCATGAACTAAAAATAATCCTTTAAGTATATTCGGAGTCAGCTCATTTAATTTGAATCTTTCACTGTCCCTGTTAACGATTCCATCATATATAACAAAATCTTCATCTCTTTTCGTCAGATTCATCCGCTTTTAACGAGTATTGAGTAATGAACTTTTATCGCTAAAAAAATAGAATATTTACCGTTCCTTCAAAGCAAATTTCTCCTGTTTTTTTTAAGCAATACAGAATTACGATATTTTTTATGTTCTACTGGCTCTAACTTTCTGAACAAAAGTTTTGTTTTTCTCTCGCCTTCCCAGTCACTGCATTCGTCTACATAAATTTGCTCGTATCTTCTAAAATAAACAGAAAACGTGACACTATCAATTGAATTACACCTGAATTCAGCTATGACATTTGCCACTACATCAAGATTGAAAGAGTTTGAAGAATTTTCCGCTTTCTTCTTAATTATTTCAATTAACTTTTGTTGTTTCTGAAGTTCAAACAACTGTCATCGTTTCTGTTGTTGTATTTTTACTACTTGGGCTAATATTTGTGTTACTCATACGTTTTTATTTAATCATTTCACCCCAAGCAAGGCATTCCACTGCCAGGAGATTACATAGGGGAAGGTGCTGAGAGATTGATTGGATATAGGAAATGTAAGAAGGAGGGTGATAGACGAGTAAGGAGGTAGATAGGAAGAGTGTTTGAGAGAATAGGTGCGAGTTAGTGTGTTAGGAGATGTCTATTGACCTTACATTTAATCTCCTGGAGGTTGTAGCTGTCGGGGAAGCAAGTATACGGAAGAGAATTCCACAGGCGGGAAGTACGAGAAAAGAAGCTGCTGGAGTAGAAATTGCGGTTACATTTTATCGGTTTCACTGTAAAAGGGTGGGACCTAGTTGCTAATCTAGTATCTCGTGCAAATTCGTATCTAGGGGGCACCAGTGGTCTAAGTTCATCGGAGCAGAAGCCGTGAAAGTATTTATAGAAGAGGCGCAGGGAACGAATACTTGCAGGTGTTATGTCAAAGCTGTTATACAGAACTTGCATAGGTTTTTTTCCTTTCTTGCAGACCTTTCTTCAGTTATGTCAAAACTATTATACAGAACTATTTTAAAATATCTTGTTTTTTTCTTGACGTACAGCAAAAAAACAAAAAAAAACAAAACAACAAATTACACCAATGTGGTTCTAATTTCTTGCCGACACTTATGTGCACCAAAGCAAAAGGTATTTTTCATTCTCCATATAACTTTTGATTACTCGCCACTAACAGTATTCTAATGAACATTAGATTTTTGTCAGAACTCTGTTCTTGAACTCTCTGAGTTCTTTATTTAAGGTGACTTGCCAAGTTCATTTGCCCCATTACAGTTTAATAGTCAAATTTACAGTTAAAATTTCTTGAACATATTATAGGGAAAGAGAGCTTGGAAAATTTAGCACTCACGGTACATATTAAAAAAAAGTGAGAATAGATGGAAACAACGTGCAACTTACTAAGTTTGTGTGTATTGCAGAGAGAGTTGGAATAAAAAGGGATGGTAATCTGTAAAAATACTTAAACCTACAAGGGGTAGAAAGTTGTGGAACGCCATAATTCTCCAGATACTAAGTAGACATGGCACATAAAATAAGGCTCATACCAACCATATTTGAAGTTGCTTCATTAAATCAGAAATATTTTTTATGATTAAGCCGTAACAGTTACATTAATTTTCTTTTTATCGAAATATAGAGGAAGCTTCATAGTAAGGGTGGACTTGTGATGAATCTTATTGAAGTTCATTACCCTAGAGAAAAGCATGCTGGGAATGAAATACCCCTTTAAAAAAAACAATTAACATTTGCTTTTATTTAGACATCAATATGAAGCCATTGAGTCTTGAAACAAAAATCAAAGGACAAGTTTTCATTAAATCCTGACGACCAATTAAAGAAAAGATTGTTTGAATCCCCAAATGATTTTAGTTATTGTTCTCTTGAAAGAAATAAAAATAAATTGATTGAAAATGAACAGAAAACAAAACCTAAGGATCAATGAAACTAACGCTTTTTTCCCCAATAATGCATCAGTCGTTATTAAATTGTTTGTAAAAATGGAGGAATGAAAGTGTTGTGTTTGTGAATAATTTTGATTGGACAAAAGCTATTTTTGAGAAGAAAAAAAAAATAGAAAGAAAAAGGTTAGAATTTAAAACAATTTCCTGTTTGGCAAAATTCCTATTACAATCTCCCACAAACCACAAAACTTCATAATATAAATACTGAAATAATCTCAAGAGAGTGTTAATATGAAACTCTGAAAGTGTTCAAAATTAACAACTAAAATTTTCCTTTATTCCTAGGAAAGTTCTACATATTCTTATATAAAGTTCAGTACATTATTGTGTACTAGTTGAAGTATCCATGTACACTGGGTAAATACTTTGTAATTCCTTAGCCATTTTTTCGGGGTTTGTTGTTAATTTATTTTCGCGGTTGTCTTTTAAGATGTAGTTATGGGATGCCTATTGAGTGGTACTAGCGTTTATTCCAAGCCCTACGAATGAGAACATGGCTGGAATTCGAGTTAGCATCGTTCTATTAAAAAAAAAAAAAAAAAAAAAATCACAAAAACTTTAGCACATTATTTCTATTGTTAAGTAATGTGATATTAAGGCTGAATGCAATATATATATATATATATATATATATCCAGGTGAAAAGGACCCAAGGTTTTAATATTTTGAGTACCCCGGCATTTATTTTAATACAAACAGTGCTCAATATAATAAATATTATAGAGCTTAATATAATCATAATTATGAATTAATTGTACATTGCAACACGGAAATTTCTATGTTTCGAGATAGATTCTCTTCATCAGGCAATGTCGGACGTTGGTTGTAAAAATGATTCAAATTTAAATACAAAAAAAAAAAACATCGGTTTGCTATTTGTGTATATGAGAAGATATAAAATTTATGTGTGTGTTCCTTTTAACTAATCAGAGTAAAGATTTGCTTTTGAATTTTATCAGTAGTTATATATATATATATATATATATAGTACTGTGCAAAAGTAATTAGAACAAGAACTATTTTATCTTTTATGAGGCATCAAAATAAAGTTTAAAATCACCCCTGTCCAAACACTTTTGCATACTACCGGTAGTGTACAACAGTATTAGGACAGGGGTGATTAAAAAAAAAATCACTGAAATTCAAATACAGGGTGAAAAAGCCAAACATTTGTAAGAATTATTTAACTAAAAAGGAAGAGGAAGGAAGGCTTCGAAATTTGAATTGACACCCACAAAGCCCTGATCTCAATCCTACTGAACATCTATGGGATATTTTGGATAAAAAAAATTGATGAATTTAATGTTACTTTGCAAGACACACTTTGGGAACAAATACAAGCTGCTTGGCAGGAGATACCATTAGATACATTGAAGAAGCTTGTGATGTCAATGTTTGAACAGAATTAAGGCATTTATCAAAGTCAGAGGCTATTATACTAAATACTAAATGTTTTTTGTAACAAGTATTTTTTCTTGTTAAAACATTTGTTGTGTAAATCAAATCATATTACTTTAATTAAATTGGTTATTTTCTGTCAATATGCCTCATAAAATAGTTCTTGTCCTAAGACTTTTGCACAGTACTGTATAGATACTAGGTGCAATTGGTAAATTGTCGCAATTATTTTGATGCCTCATAAAAGATAAAATAGTTCTTGTCCTAATACTTTTGCACGGTACTGTATGTATACTAGGTGCGATTGGTAAATTGTCGCAATTATTTTGATGCCTCATAAAAGATAAAATAGTTCTTGTCCTAATACTTTTTCACAGTACTGTATATATACTAGATGCGGTTGGTAAATTGTCGCAATTATTTTGATGCCTCATGAAAGATAAAATAGTTCTTGTCCTAACACTTTTGCACAGTACTGGATATATACTAGGTGCGGTTGGTAAATTGTCGCAATTATTTTGATGCCTCATGAAAGATAAAATAGTTCTTGTCCTAATACTTTTGCACGGTACTATGTACTGATCTTTAAGTTACTTCTCTTTAACTCTCCAATTTTTTGTTCACTAATGAATATTCAGGTATTGAACTCACAACACTTTGGGTCAAGTCACTGGATCCGACCAACGCTTTTTATCCACTGGGTCACTTGTCCTGATGGAACGAAAACAATTTACCCCATTGGTCGAAATCAAGGGTTCAGTTCTATATTCCAAATACTTGAAAAATGTCAAAGCGTACAAAGGCCGAAACGTTGCTATGAGGAGAACAGTTCGAACAATGTAGAATAATTTAAATACCCACACACCTAATTCATTAACTGACCCTCTACCCTGAGTGAACCTTGAGCCTTCAATTGAGTTAAATTTAGTATACATTCTCAAGTTAGTTGTACATGGATCAGAGTCAGTATAAGCAATTATCGAAGAGCATGATACAGTTCTTTTGCCTGACAAAGGCATTCTACTGCCACTGTTGCGCAGGGGTTACATCTAGGAAAGTGATGAGAAAGAGGGGTGAGTTATAGGAAATGTAGGGAGGAGGGTAATAGACGGATGAGGATACTGATGATGGGGGTTGAGTAGATTGGAAGAGAGTTTGAGAGAATGGATGCAAGTTAGTGTGATATGAGATGTCTATTGACTGTACATTTAAATTCCTGGATATTGTAGCTGTCGGGGAAACAAGTATATGCAAGGCAATTCCACAGGCGGGAAGTGCGAGAAAAGAAGCTATTAGAGTAGAAATTATGGGTACATTTTATCGGTTTCACCTAGTTGCTAATCTAGTAGTTCATGTAAATTCATAGCAAGGGAGCACCAGTGATCTAAGTTTATCGAAGCAAAAGCCGTGAAAGTATTTATACAAGAGGCTCAGAGAAGCCACGTCACACCGGTGAGAGAGTGACTGCAGCCAGGCTGCCAAGCCGGTATCAGACACATTACAGATTCTCCGTTGTATTTTGTCAAGAACTCCGAGGAGAATAGCAGGGGCACCCGACCAGATGTGGCAGCAGTGTTCAAAAATGGTAACAATTATTTAAAATTCTGATGTTTGGAAAAAATATTGCCGACATATAATCTTTCAATGTTTATATTGCTTTCTACCAGTGGGAGTTGAAAATAATCCTCCCTCAAAAAAGTGAGTGGATCTTCCTCGATTAAAAAAAGTAAAAATAAAAAATGGAAAAGTTGTGTATGTTGAGTGGGGGGGAGAGATGGTTTGGGCAAGAAATAGAATTCACTCAGGAATGTTATTAGCATCTGAGTTCTGCCCCTCTGCATGGTTACCAATCATCATTGGGGAAAAATGTCAGGCTTGTAATTCTTTCTCCAATGTGCCATGAAGGCATTTACAAACATATTTTTGAAGATTTACTCGAAGAAAAGGAATCCAGAATTCTTTGAAAATATGCAAATACACATATCTATAGGATATTGGTTGAAGAACAATGGACTAAATGGTTTTCCAAACTATTGCTAGTGTAAGGAATTGGTTTCACCCGACAAGTTCTATCAGATGCTTTGAGCTAGAATAAAGTAAGATGTTAATCTCTCTCTCTCTATATATATACATATATATATATTATATAAAGTAGTACCCTTGGTATTTTGTAAGGTTAATTTCACAGGGGATTTTAATCCGATGAGAACTCATTTTGTATTTTTATTAGTTAATTATCATAATTTTATCGAATTATTATTATCATGATTATTAATTTTATCGAATTATTATTATCATGATTATTAATTTTATCGAATTATTATTATCATGATTATTAATTTTATCGAATTATTATTATCATGATTATTAATTTTATCGAATTATTATTATCATGATTATTAATTTTATCGAATTATTATTATCATGATTATTAATTTTATCGAATTATTATTATCATGATTATTAATTTTATCGAATTATTATTATCATGATTATTAATTTTATCGAATTATTATTATCATGATTATTAATTTTATCGAATTATTATTATCATGATTATTAATTTTATCGAATTATTATTATCATGATTATTAATTTTATCGAATTATTATTATCATGATTATTAATTTTATCGAATTATTATTATCATGATTATTAATTTTATCGAATTATTATTATCATGATTATTAATTTTATCGAATTATTATTATCATGATTATTAATTTTATCGAATTATTATTATCATGATTATTAATTTTATCGAATTATTATTATCATGATTATTAATTTTATCGAATTATTATTATCATGATTATTAATTTTATCGAATTATTATTATCATGATTATTAATTTTATCGAATTATTATTATCATGATTATTAATTTTATCGAATTATTATTATCATGATTATTAATTTTATCGAATTATTATTATTGATATCGCTAAGAAGAACAATTACCGCTTATACCCGGTGATTTTTTTTTTTTTGTAACATTCTTATCATACACAATAAAAATATTGTCATAAAACAGAAACGATAGAAAATTAATACTTACAGAATGAAGATATTATTATTACCGGTGGAATTAATATAAAAAGCAGACAACTCAATTCTTCTAGTGAAAATACGACCCCTAAATTTACTGTCATGTATTTGTGAATGGCCAACTAAAAGTTTAGGCCAAATTCATTTTATCGCTTGGGATAAAAATACAACTTCCCATAATAATTAACACTGTAAATCTAACTCCTGTTTTTTTTTTTCTTGTCATCCTATGATTTTTTTTTTAATCATTTCACCCCGAGCAAGGCGGAAACGCCACTGATGTGCAGGGGGTTACATAAATGTATAAAGATTAATTAGAAAAGAGTGAGGAGTACAAGCTAGTTAGAAAGGAACAATAGAAAGCTGAGAAAGCAGGTGCGATGACAGATACATAGATGGAGAGAAAGGGAAGGGAGAGAGCTAGAGGCCAGTGGTTAGTAGATGAGTATTAACTTTGCATTTAAATTTCTGGAGGTTGTAGCCGTCAGGAAAGCAAGAATACGGGAGTGAGTTCCACAGGCGGGAAGTGCAAGAAAGGAAGCTGCAGGAGTAGAATTGTCGTCTGCATTTGGCTAACCTGACTGTGAATGGGTGTGTTTTCATCTGGATAAATCTAGCCCATTCATTGTTGTGAGGAATTTAGTCTGATGAGCAGTCTGTAAGAGCTCCGCGAAATAAGCTATTACCATTGTATAAAAACATCCAACATATATACGTACACAACACACGTGTGTGTATATATATATATATATATATTTTTTTTTTTTTTAATCATATCACCCCGAGCAAGGCGGTAACGCCACTGATGCGCAGGGGGCTACGTAAGGGTAAAAAGAATGGAAAAGAGAAAGCCGGAAACCACATCCTAAACAGGAACAAGGGATGAGCCTCTTCACCTGTTCAATAGATGTGGGTGGAGTGTGAACCGGGCGATAGTTTAGTCTATCTACTCCAATTGAAAAAAAAAAAATAAGGAAAAGAGTGAAAAGATTGGAAAAGAGAAAACCGGAAACCGCATCCTAAACAGGAAACAAGGGATGAGCCTCTTCACCTGTTCAATAGATGTGGGTGAAGTGTGAACCGGGCGATACACAAATATACTTATATATCTTCTTTTCAATAGCTTGACCCTAAGCAAGGCGTTACCGCCACTGGTGCACAGGGGCTACATAAAAGAGTGAAAGTTCAATCATGAGGAAACCGAAGACAAAGACCAACCACTGACAGGGAGTGTCCGAGAAAAATCAAGAGAAGGGTGGTAATAACTGCGTGAAGACAGTTTCTAGAGTAGAGTGAGAGGAAGAGAAAAGATACACGGGGTGATGAGGAAAGGATAAGAAAAAAAAAACTAGAGTCAAGTGGATAAGAGATGGCAATTGAGATTGCATTTAAATTCTTGGAGATTGTAGCCATCAGAGAAGGAAGTATACGGAAGGGAGTTCCACAGGCGGAAAATGCGAGAAAAAAGCTTATGGAGAATAACTGGCGGTTGCATTTGATTGATTCAACTGTAAAAGGGTGGTACCTTGTTGCCAGTCTGGTAGCTCGAGTAAATTCTTGTGGAGAGGGGTAAGCTCGTCGGAGGAGAAGCAATGAAAATATTTGTAGAAGAGACAGAAGGAAACCACACCCCGCTGGTGAGAAAGTGGCTGAAGTCGAGCTGCCAGGTCAAGACAGATCACATTACAGATTCTCCCTTGGAGTTTATCAGGAGCCCTGAGATGGATAGCACAGGCACCCGACAAGATATGACAACATAATTCAATGCACGGTCGGATGGTTGATTTTTATCATTAAATGCTATATGTGATACACGCTTAGGTGATCATGTCTCGAAAGAGACATAACTGACTGGATAGAAGATTTTCGCCCAGTAGAATACCATTACTTTCTGCGGTAGACTGATTACCAACCAAGGTTAGAGAACCCCATCTGTCCTGTTATTTAACCCATAATTGGAGGAAAGAGATTAATACCTTTTCTAAGAGTATTTTGCGCTTAAGTGGATACAACAAATTCGTCTGGAATTCGAACACACACACACACATATATATATATATATATATATATATATATAATGTGTGTGTGTGTGTGTGTTAATATAAAAGTGAATACTGAGGTCAAGATCAAGCGGTGAAAGTGTTTCATGGATGTACTCAATCATCAGATTTGAAGATTCCGTTCAAGAATGAAACAGACTGTCACTGCTTGGTGTTGACTTTAATGTCAACATCCATATTTACATATGCTCTATTCCTGATAGTGAGCACTTTAACCCATAAACATAGCATACATTAAAATTATATAATTTGTTTAAATATTAATTTTTAATGGATACTCATATTAAGTAGAAGCTTCTTTTTATTGTTGGACAGTGTATTTGTTTACATCTACTGGCCTGAATAATCGAGAAATCTTGTAAGCAAAGTGTGTCTTCTCCAACAGGATTTGAACCAGAGTTCCCTAGGGAAAAACCATCATTATATTTGATGTGGAGTAGTTTCGCACTGAAGGTTAGAATCGTGTTTTGTCGGTTGCTAATCGACTTTACACACCCAAAATGTAACTGAAAGATAACTCCTTAGTATTCGGCTAACTGCTGACTAATATCAACTGCCTAGTAGTTCTACTGAACTCTAATAGAACTCCTATGAACTTCAAGAACTTCTCCCTTTAACTTCCTGTTAATTATTATAGGAGGGAGAGTCCATTATCTGAGGGCTAGGTGTGTTTCCCCAAAACAATATTTGACGTGTTTTAGTCGATCGACCACATAAGACCTCAAAAAAAAAAACCAAAAAAAAACCGGAAGTGTGACTTTTTCCGATTTCTAAAATATTCATTTATGCTCTGTTATGTATTCTAAAGTAAACAAAGACAGCTTATTTACGTTACAAAATGGATTAAATCCGACATATTTTTAGTTTATTCTTTTAAAACAATTTTTTTTAATGATACACGTGTTTGAGTAGATTCTCTTTTTTTTTCATTATTATTAAACAGTACATTTATTTATATCTAATGGCTTTCTTAACCAAGAAATCTGGTTAGAAAAATATGCTTTTACCTACTGGACAATGTAACCTTTAGATCCAGTGACTTAACCAAAGAGTTCTGAGTTCAATAAAGAGCTGAGTTAAAGGAAGATAACTAACACATCTGGAAGTAGCATGCCTCATGGAACGTGAACAATATACCCCAGTGATTGAAATAAAGGGTTTGATTTGAAATCTTAATTACCTAAAGAAAGCTGGAGAGCACAACGGCCAAGCTGTCGTGAATATGGCAATAAAGAAGAGCAAAACAGCCCGAAAAATGTATATACTCTGTGCGTTGGGGTGCAGTGGATATCGACTCGGACCGACAAATCGGGGAGCCGAGTTCGAATTCCACTTGAATTCCTTGCATTCACTTACGCATAAATACCCTTGGAAGAGGTATTAATCCGTCTCTTTCCTCCAGTGATAGGTTAAATAATTGGACAGATTGGGTTCTATAGCCTTGGCTGGCAACCAACCTACTGTAGAAATGTCAACCTACTGCAGGATAATGTTCTGCCCAGTCAGGCGATCATGTCTTGAAAGAGACATGACTAACTGCGCAGAAGATAATCCCGCAGTAGGTTGCCATTACTTTCTACAGTAGGCTGATTGCCAGCGAAGGCTATAGAACCCAATCTGTCCTGCTATTTCACTCATAAATAGAGGGGGTAGACGTATTATATTATTAAGTAGTAATTAGTGGGGAATCAGTTTATTACTTCATGACAATATAAAACTGATCTCCCAATTTATGCCCAGTAGAAGCCTTAATCGTGTTTCCAACTATTCAGTCAGTCAGTTAAGTGCTATACTTTGGGCGATCATGTCCCGAAAGAGACATGACTAACTGAGCAGAAGATTATCCCACAATAGTTTGCCATTGCTTTCTGCGGTAGACTAGTTGCCAGCGAAGGCTATAGAACCCAATCTGTCATATTTAACCCATAACTGGCGAGAAGAGATGGATTAATACCTTTCCGATGGTATTTGCGCGATATTGAATGCAAGGAATTCAACTGGAATTCGAACTCGGCTCCCCGATTGCTCATTCCGAGCCGATATACACTACACCACAACGCACATCCTGTGGGTAGTAGACAAAAAAGTTATTTCTTTTAATTGCTACTCACTGTAATACTTAATCAAAAGAGGTGTGACCAGTCAGTGTTAACAAGCAATTTTAAGTGAAATGTCTTTAAGAACATTGCGGACTTAATGACCGTGTTTTCTCTGCACCTCAGCGAATCCTTGAGAATAAGGACAAATTAGATATGAAGTTTGACCCACATAATACGCATAAGAAAATATTTATTTTCTGGGGCTACGAATTTGCTTCGGGTTTGTCAGTGGGTGAAGAAAATAGGAGATTTTTTGCGAAAACCAAGTGGAAAGATAATCGCTGGGATTGTCTACACAGGACCAAAATGACAATCGTTAATTTAATTCTTGTTCTTTTATTGATGGATTAGATTTTTTTAGAGCTTATGGACCACTTGCACATTCAGTCAGTTAAGTGCCACACGGGATACACGCTTTGGGCGATCATGTCTCGAAAGAGACATGACTGACTGGGCAGAAGATTAACTCGCAGTAGGTTGCCATTGCTTTCTGCAGGAGACAGGTTGCCGCTATAGAAACCCAATCTGTCCTGTTATTTGACTCATAGCTAGAGAGGGGAGAGATGTATTATATTATTAAGTAAAAATTGGTGGGGGATCATTTCATTACTTCATATCAATATAAAACTGATACCCCACCTTATGTCCGGTAGAAGCCTTAATCATGTTTTCAACTATTATATTCAGTTAGTCAGTTAAGTGCCATACGTGATACACGCTTTGGGCGGTAAACTGGTTGCCAGCCAAGGCTATAGAACTCAATCTGTTCTTTTATTTAACCCAAAGCTAGTAGAAAAAACAGATTAATACCTTTCCCAAAGGTATTTATGCGTAAGTGAATACAAGAAATTCAACTGGAATTCACTTGCACATTATTTAAAGTTAAAAAATATTTTTAGATCATAAGAATTTTTACTTTTAAGTTAAGGATTTAGTTGTACACGTCTTACTAATCAACTCTTAGCTGGATGGAAAAAGGTGGATTCAAAATTTTACCCCTGGTAATTAGCCTGTGAGTGGATATAATGAACCGAAGGGGAATTCGAACTCAGCTCTACAATTAACAATCCCAAGTCATGACATCACTCGCACATCCAATTTTATAATAATTAGTATTCTCAAGCAGTCATGAGTCGATGAATATGCAAATATTTGAGTCTAGCCCGGATATTAGGGCTGCAAGTGACGGGTCGAATGGAAGATGGCAATTGTAAAATAAATAAGGAGAAAATAGATGAAAATCTTAATAAATAATTAATGTTTTCGAAAAGCAATGAGGAGAGAGAATTATGGGAATAGTTTAAGGCGGAAGTTGTCCTTTACATAGTAAAGACGTTTAGACGTAATTTCATAATATACAAAGACACATGGTAAATCTAAATCTAACGTTGTGTGTGTGTGTGTGTGTGTGTGTGTGTGTGTGTGTGTATCCGTTACATATAGACACCCAAACGGCTGAACCGATTTTCTTGAAAAAAGTACTATAAGCGTCTGCGAGTGTTCTTAGCTAAGTTTTGTGTCGAGGTACTCCCGATAAATATCGAAAATCGATAATCGAAAAAAATTAGGTTATAGAAGGAGTGGTCCGAGTTTAATCAAATTTTATACACTCGTAGACAAAGACATAAGAAACGATATTCAGAAGTTTCAAGGTTGCAGTTCTTACAATAGTGCAAAAAATCGATAATGCATATATATATATATAAAAGCAAGATGTTTGTGTGTGTGTCTGTTTATCTGTCTGTATGTCCTTTATACAAATCCATAATTTTTATCCGATTCTCACCAAACTTCAAAATTTTACTTACAGCCATTCATTTTTCATTCAGTCTACGGTTTCGCTTCAACTGGAAACAACTATTGCTTTTTTGTCTTTCGTGCCAACGTCTAAAGAGTCTGAGCTCCAGGAGCATGGATTGGATTTAAAGCTTTCATTACACCCGAGCAACGCCGTGCTATACTGCTAGTATATATTATTTAATTATTTGTTTTTGGCCATAATAAAACTAGACTAGTATACGTTTGTATTAAAAAGTGTTCAATACAATTAGATGGTAGAATTTTTGAATATTTTTTATTTGTTAACGAGTTATTACGCGACCTTGGTTTCTACCATTAGTGGTGTTTTCAGGCGATTTGCAATTACTGATTTTACCGTTTTTTTTTTTTAATGAACGCACACGTAACAGTATTTTTTTTTAAACATACCAATAAATAGTAATTAAGTCCATACACCCATGGATGAAAACGTTGAAATTTCTTGTAATTTTAAAAAGTGCGTGTTCAAAAAAAATAAATAAATAAATAAAATAAAAATTAATAAATAAAAATAAAAATCACCGTGACGTCAGCATTCTTACGAAAACGGTAAAATCAGTTATTGCAAATGGCTGATGACACCACATGGTAGAAACCTAGGACGCGTAATAACTCGTTTACAAATGAAGAATATATATATATATATATATATATATATATATATATATATAAAGTCATCTGCAGATAGATCTGTTTCGCTGTATCACAGCTCATCAGTACGGTTAGACTCCGATTGCTTCTAACCCAGGATTGAAACCCGACCGCAGTGGCGTCAGTCGGCGATTCTACCTCTGGTCTATGGGCGTTCGGTAGAAGGCAAACCTTTTAGCATGTATATTATCTTTACACACGCCCAATAGCCAGAGTGCTCTAATTCATTAGTAAATGTGCGATGCGTACATGCCAGGGTAGCTACTGTTATATATATATATATATATATATATATATATGTGTGTGTGTGTGTGTGGTTAATTTGTCGTCTAAATAATGCAAAAATGAAAATAACACTGAAATTATATTTTAACAGATGTATTTACCAAAATTACACAAATAAACGAAATGCTAAAAAGTAAATTTATTTAATAAAATAGACTTCAACGACGGCTTTCAGAAACTCTTGCGTACCTTCTGGGCGGTTATCTTGTTTAAGTTGGTGAATGCTGCCATGCTTTTGGTGTTACAAGGAGTTTTGTTAGCCTCTCGCTCAGGTTCTCCCCACACTTAATTATGCAACATGCTACATAAGCATGAGAACCTAATCATGGCTTTCGGAAAATTTCTGCCACCTCATCACCCCCTTTACATCTGGCCACTTAACTTCCCGGAGTGCAAAACCCTTGATTATCATATATGGGGCGCAATATATATAAAGTTATAAATCCAATAGAAGTTTCGTAAACTTTCCAATACATTAGAATTAATTTTATAACCGACTGTGGTTGAACAATGCGGATTTTAAGAACCTGTTGAAATAGCTACTGCCCAAATGTAAAATTGGAATTTACATACGAAATTATATATATATATATATATATATATATATATATATATATATGGGGGGAAACACACCTATTCCTCAGATAATGAACTCCCTCTCTTATATTAACAAGAGTTAACACAAGTTCCTGCGAAGTTCATATGAGTTCAGTAGAAGTACTAGGCAGTTGGTATTAGTCGGCAGTTAGCTGAATACTAAGAATTCAACTTTTAGTGGAAGATTACCAAGTTCCTAACATTTTGGGTGCGTTAAGTCGATTAGCAACCGACATAGCACGATTATAACCTATCAGTGCGAAAATTACTCGACAACATATATAAACTGTCTGAAGCTAATATTTTGTTATTTTTGTTCAAGTCCTTCGACTTTATCAAGAACGGATGTGTTGTCCGTGTGGTAGTTTTAACTACTTTGTGTGCCTCTTTGTGTTCATAAGGACGCTGATTGTTTGAAATGAGCTCGTGAGGCATCATGTGTAACGGCTGTTGAGGACGTTCTCAAAAGCTGTTACACATGACGCCGCGCTTAACAAAGGACCTAAAAACTTAGACAAGAAAAAAGTCTCGAAGACGGGAAGAAAAAGGGAGCAAAAGACAAACACCTACCTACGCAATAGCTTCAAGTGCTGAAACTCTAGATTATCCAAGCAGAGCGAAAACCAATTCGCAACGTCAACACGGCACAGCCAGAGCTGCTACACGAGTTTTACGCTCCCGGGATCCTCGGGCGAGTAGAACACAAATGAAAGAAGCAAGGCTCTAGCATGTATCTACTACTTACGTAAGATATCTTCACCTATTGCATCACGGGAAACAACGTGTATATCCGTCACCCTCACGGCGTGGTACGCGCATAAAATAAGCAGAGAAAAATTCCCTGTATATATATTTAATACTAGTATTTTGGGATAGGAAATTAATAGTTAAAATCAAACTTCTTCACTTTAAAAAAAAAAAATCACAGTGACGTGCGAAAGCCTGGTCTTTGCCAAATAGAAAAATGATTGGCCATGTGCTTTAAGAAAAAGTCAAAATCGTATTTTGCAATTAGATGTTAAATTGATTTTCTGACCAATGGAAGCGATAACGGGACTTAGCGATCCAGTGCGAAAATGTCTAATTACAATAAAAGACTCCAGTCAGTCACTCAGCTGGGAGCAGCAAGAGGTACAATTAAAATGTAACGGGAGAAGCTTCAAGTGACCCGGACATTTGTCGTCTTTCTCTTTCCTTCTCGTGTGCTGATTTCTTTTACTTCTTCTCCATCCAAAGACATTCCTTCTGGGCAATCTTATACATTCGTACGTATGCGTAAACTCTCTCCAACAAATTACTGCTACGAACATTTCTTGATACCCTTAACTGATTGTTTCTCATTGAATGTTAATTTTTACCAATTCCTGTTAATCTTTCTTTTTAATAAATTTCTAGTTTCACATGAAAAACGTATATTTGGATTCTTCCACTATTCCACAATTATACACAAACCTTCTGATGATGATAACGAAAATAAACTTCTGATAATGATAATACTGGTATAAACTTGTAAGCTGTTGGGAGTTCGGTTATGTATGACACAAGGTCGAATCAAATAAACATTAAACATCTCCCTAAGGCTACAGTATAGCTGCTCAAACTCAATATTGAAAAAATTATAAAGTATCTTTTGAAAAACAATTTATTCCTACAAGCATGGTTAAAAATATTACCATATAAGAAAAAATTCTAATTTCATATTAGTTGTAAAAACGACTACAAATATTAGAAACCTTAATCGTAAAATACAAACAACCTATAAATAAAATTTTATTAAACTCAGGGACAAAAGAAAGGAAATTACTGGAAAGTAATTGAAATTCACCTGAAGAGAACTGAATGCTCCTCATGCCAATGACATTTCCACCGGGCTTCTCTACGGCATATGACTTAATTTGAATTTCTTTTAATGTTTTCCTCGCGAATTTATATTTAAATTGGGATCATCAAGAGAGAATGTGCACCGTTTCGGGGCCTTTCTCCCAACGGTTTCACTTGCACACCGGCCACGCTCACTAATGTGAGGACCCATTAAATTTCGAAAAACAGCAAACCTCGCGTTCTGAGAATGCAACGTGAACCTCATTAGGCGTTCAGAATCAGTCATGATATTTCTTTCTTTCCAGCTCTTTACTTAATGTTTTGCTAATGATGTTGTCTAGCATACACCACGCCTCCGATCCGGATGCTCGTGGAAATTTGATTCTTAGCAGTTTGGGTTGCTTCCCATCCTTTCATTCAACAGCTTGGATATCCTCAGCACTGTGGTATGCATCCTGGCATTGGTTTTCCGGCGTCTTATCTGCGTTGTCAGAGCGCTGCTCCTGAACCGTTTTCAGAGAAGCACAACCCATTTTTTTTTAGGTGAATCTTCGCTCCCTTTTGGAATCTGAATTTCCGACCACAAACACATGGGAAGTTAAACTCAGAGACAAATATTAATTTAAGTAAAACAAGTCAAAAATTTCAAAGCAAAGAAGAAGAAAAAAAACAAATGTTTTGGAAATTATTCTGAAATATCACGTAAAAATATAAAGATTTTAATGCTATGAATACATAAATAAATTCTTTGATAATAGCGTAGGAAACTAAAAATGCTAAGATGATTAGGCAAGTCACGTTCAACCTTTTGTCAAAATGGATAAAAATCAATAAAATTGTATAAAAGAATTGCCATTGAATATGAACCAAATCTGGATGAATATATATGTATTGTCATCTTCTATCGTGCCAGCAGGAATTACCACAATGGAAGCTGGGGGCTGAAAATTATGACTTAGAATGAAAACAATTTATATTAAAATTACAAATAGGCAGGATATACAATGAGTAAATCAGCCTGACTACTCGGAGTGTGAAAATATATTGGCAAATGTGTTATTTATATCCCTTGAATTTGAGTTTTGTTTAACGGCATATCAACCCTTGTGGGCTACTTAATACCAAAAAGGTAGGGTTTTAAGGTATTTTCCTCTAATATTTTATTATAGTGAGAAGGTTGATTTAATCAGATTTTGATAAAAAATTATTTTTTTAATTTATTTTTTATTTTAGAAAACTGAAAGTGTCTTCTAGTTTTGTATTCAAAAATGTATTGCTAATTATAATTTCTTGTTTTTTATTCAAAAATATGTGGGGTAATAATTTTTTTCCTTCAGAAAAGTATTGTTGGTAACATTTTGTATATTTTTCTATGAAAGTCTATTTTTATGTATATATTTCTGTAAAACAAGTGTAACCACTTCGGATCAGGGTGGACCTGGGAACAACAGAAATTAAGACGTGGTTCCATACTCCTCACAACCTCCAATCAGAGGCCTTGCTGCCGGATGCAGTTTACCGTCATGCCAAGGAACAATATCTTTTGAAATCTGTCTTCATATATCTTTGCAGATTGTACATTGGGCTCTTGTTTTTTTTATTTTTTGTATTTGATCTGCAAGAACTTGTCAGTTTTGGAGTGGATTTTATTTCGTGATTGATGTAAGTGATTGAAAATCACACACACACACAGTGTGTGTGTGTGTGTGTGTGTGTGTGTGTGTGTTAGTGTAATCGGATAGATGTAATACTTGGATATATATATATATATATATATATTACTAAATTAATGGAATGGCTCAACACATTAATGTCCACTCTTATATATATATATATATATCTCGCCGGGTTCACACTCCATCTACGTTTATTGAACGGGTGAAGAGGCTCATCCCTTGTTCCCTGTTTAGGATGTAATTTTCGGCTCTCTCTTTTCCAATCATTTCACTCTTTTTTTTTCCAATTGGAGTAGATAGACTAAACTATCGCCCGGTTCACTCTCCACCTACGTCTATTGAACAGGTGAAGAGGTTCATCCCTTGTTCCCTGTCTAGGATGTGGTTTCCAGCTTTCTCTTTTTCAATCTTTTCACTCTTACATAGCCCCCTGCGCATCAGTGGCGCTACTGCCTTGCTCGGGGTGATATGATTATAAACAATATATATATATATATATATATATATATACAAATTATTTTATATTATCCACATACAGTTTATTTACCAGCTTTCTTGCGTTAACATAAATTGAGCGAATACCTACAATTTCGACTGCACATTTTATACACTGATGAAATTGCTTGAAGCCAATCAAATATGTATTCACTGATTGTATGCATTCAGTTTTGAGGTAAATAGAATTTTATTTCAAAGTGGATATATCATACATACACTGACATGACAAAAATCATTGGATTGCAGTATTTACCCTCATCCCATCTATCCAAGTGAAGCATAGGCCATCGATAACCTCTCGTCATCACACTTCTCAGGTGAATGGCTTGGTTCTCTTTAGTAACGCACTAGCAGTATAGCCCGGCGTTAATCGGGTGTAATGAAAGCTTTAAAACTAATCCAGGGTCCTGGAGCTCAGACTGTTTGGACTTTGGCACGAAAGACTAAAAAGCAATAGTTGTTTCCAGTTAAAGCGAAACCGTAGACTGAAAGAAAAATGAATGGATGTAAATCAAATTTTGATTTCCTACTATCGATATCAAATAAGTTTTTTTTTTCGTCGTAAACTGAATTTTGAAGGCTAAATAAGTCCTTTGAATAAATGGTATCATGGCTGAGACTAAGAGCTACAATTATACTTACTTAGAGCCAAACCCGAAGCAAAACCTAAAATAAAAGGGCAGAAAAAATACAGAAATACAGGCAGATAAACAGACACACAAACATCTTGCCTTTTATATATATATATATATATATATATATATATATATATATTATCGTTTTTCTGCACTATTGTAAAAACTGCAACCTTGAAACTTCTGAATATCGTTTCTTATGTCTTTATCTATGAGTGTATCAAATTTGATTAAAATCGGACCACTCGTTCTATAACCCGATTTTTTTCCATTATCGATTTTCGATATTTATCGGGGGATACCTCGACACAAAACCTAGCTAAGAACAATCGCAGACGCTTACAGTACAACTGTAAATTTTCAAGAAAATTGGTTCAGCCGTTTTGGAGTCTGTAGGTAACGGACACACACACATAGTTCCATTTATAAATAAGTTTAGATTTGTAACGGTATTTACCCACCTTTCTACGTAAGGCGAAATGTGGCACAAGGTCTTTTAAATGTGGGTCTTCTCGGCCATGTAGCCAGGCCAAAAATATCTGTCTATCTTTCCCCAGTCGTGATTCTTCCCTTCGGCGGAACCACGACTGGGTTAGTGCTCTCCGAAAGCAGAGGGTGCTCTCCACCCGAAGATAGAGAGCTGACAATTTCAAATGCCGACTGCAACAACAACGCATTCTAACGTGTTTTTTTTTTTTTACAGTTAGGGGTGTTAAACCTACGCAAACCTCCTTTATCCTCCGGGGGTGTGGTGGGAAGAGATGGATTAGTATCTTTCCCAAGAATATATTCGCTTAATTTTTCAACTGGAATTCAAGCACATCATTCCGATTCCTCATTGCCAGCCGGTATCTATTGCACCACAACACACATCCTGGATTGCAGTTGAAGCCCAATTGAGGGCTGCCCCCATACATTTAGCCTTGATCCTCATTTAAACTGCGCTTAGAAAATCACCATTATGGATTGCACTATGCAAAGATAATAATAGATGGTGTCTCTATACCGTGTTGTATTTAAAATTCCCAAACCCATATCAGCTGTGCTCCGACACATGGTTCAAATCGTATCCATATTTAATATAAGAATTAGTAGATGACAGTTTGTACGCATACCCAAAAAACGACAATTTTCATAAATCTAAGTGAAGGGATAAAACTATAATTACGTAACTTTTTCATAATAGCGATTTCAGTCTACCGTACATGAAAATAAGGCAAAAATATAATCAATTAAAAATTATTTTAAAAATAGGGAGGCGTAACTACGTTTATTAATCTTGCAATTTTGGACTCGTAAATTTCGTTTCCACTTAATTACTATATCACATCCAATAAATGCCCCCAATACAGAATTTTAGACGATTTTAAACTATTATAAATTATTATAACTAAAATGTAAAAAAAAAAAAAATTCTTGTAAAATTCATTATTCGTCAGAAATATTTTATTTCTTTAGACAATAATGTCCTTAATATTACTTATTTACAAAAGCAATTAAAAGCTTTTCTAATTGAGTAACGTCATAGTTTTATTGGATTCGTTATTTTTCAATTCAGATCAGATTTTCAGTTAAATGGTACAAATTTGTAAAAAAAGTAGAGGATTTATAATCTCCAATGGCTCCTACTTTTAACAAAAATATAATTTCATGAAATAAGAAGGTTCTGTGCAAAATTTAATGAAATTTAGTAAGTGGCGGGTAACATTTTAAAAAAAATTACCAAGATTTTCTAAAAAGAAGATTTCAAAAATCATTTCATTCATTTGTGAATAAGTTCTGAAAATTTCATTAAAATCGGACAATTATTTGATTTGTACAAAGATTTTCAAATTAATGTATTTTCAATAGAAAAAAAGCGCAAAAAGTCAATGTTAAACTTTCTAGAAAGCGATGACGTAAAGAAAACAAGCATTCTAACCAAAATTTCAAATGTGTTAAAAAAATAAAAAAAATAAAAAAAAAAATAATTAAAAAATTCTTTGATCTTTCCTCTTAATAATAACATCAACATTTTGACGATAAAACTTTATTTTCGTTAAGTTTGTGGCGTTTTGCATTACGCTATGCTATTTTTTTCTCACGAATTAGTGGAAGTCCCTACTATTAACACCACAACGCAAAACAGCGTCTCGCCTGTGGCTTATTATTGCTCAGCAAATACAAGACCTAAGAATCATTTGAAGTAGAGGTTGATTAAACAAAGTTGTGTTCCAATCTTTTCACTTTTTCTTTTCTTTTTTTTCAATTAGAGTAGATAGACTAAACTATCGCCCGGTTCACACTCCACCCACGTCTATTGAACAGGTGTAGAGGCTCATCCATTGTTCCCTGTTTAGGATGTGGTTTCCGGCTTTCTCTTTTCCAATCTTTTCACTTTTCTTTTTTTTTTTCAATTGGAGTAGATCAACTAAACTATCGCCCGGTTCACACTCCACCCACGTCTATTGAACAGGTGTAGAGGCTCATCCATTGTTCCCTGTTTAGGATGTGGTTTCAGGCTTTCTTTCTTTTCCAATCTTTTCACTTTTCTTTTTTTTTTCAATTGGAGTAGATCAACTAAACTATCGCCCGGTTCACACTCCACCCACGTCTATTGAACAGGTGTAGAGGCTCATCCATTGTTCCCTGTTTAGGATGTGGTTTCCGGCTTTCTCTTTTCCAATCTTTTCACTTTTCTTTTTTTTTTCAATTGGAGTAGATCAACTAAACTATCGCCCGGTTCACACTCCACCCACGTCTATTGAACAGGTGTAGAGGCTCATCCATTGTTCCCTGTTTAGGATGTGGTTTCAGGCTTTCTCTTTTCCAAATCTTTTCACTCTTACGTAGCCCCCTGCACATCAGTGGCGTTACCGCCTTGCTCGGGGTGGTATGATTAAAAAAAAAGTGTACACAGACGGTAAGAGAAATATTTTATGAGGATGTGAAATGTAGTATAAAAAAATATGAATGATGGAGGTGAGGGGGAGTGCAGTGTGACGCTCGATCGCCGGTAGGCCAGCTGTTTTTCTTTCTTTCTTTAGTCGCCTCAAGGAAATGGATTTCAGGTTTTCCTTTCTCGGCCAGTTACACAGGACAGTTGTGAAAGAAGTCGTTTTTACTTCCTCTTTGTCAGCCTGTCAATCCGCAACTTCGACACACACAATCCACCGAAAAAATCCCCCCTCTGCAGCAGCGCTGGCATCCGTTTTTTTATGCCATTCCAAGACGGCCAAAATTTGCATGTGTGCAAATATCGTCTCATTTTGGACGAGATAGGCACGCATAAATCGTGTCATCAATAGCGGCATATTTCTTTTTTGTTATTATCTTGCAGACAAGACACATTCGCGCTCGTTTTGAATTCCGAGGTAAGTCATGTTTCGTTATATGTAAGATATATAACAATTACCTTTGGACTTTAATTGGCTAAGATTGTAGTAATCGAGGAAGCATCTTTGCAAGAGTGTTTTACAATTAATGAAGAAGCTATATGAACGGAGCTTCTTCCTTACTAATGGAATATGAAGAAAATGAGGATTAATCTACTTATTGCACGTGGAATGACGGATCCGAGCGATGAGGGTCTGGTTTGGTAGAACTAAGAAAAGTAGCTTGTCTAAACATCTATTAAAATAGTGGCAGTGAGGGTAGCAAAGTTTCATCTCTGGGAAAGAAGTCGGTCAGTCAGTTAAGTGCTATACGTGATACACGCTTTGGGCGATCGTGTTTCGAAAGAGACATGACTTACTTGGAAGATTATCTCGTAGTAGTCTGTTTTCTGCGGTAGACTGGTTGCCAACCAAGACAATAGAACCCAATCTGTCCTATTGTTTAACCCATACCTGGAGGTAAGAGACGGATTAATAGCTGCTGGATTCAGTTTACCGTCATACCCTAGACCAAACATGTAAGCAACGACAAAGTTTTGAAGTGGGTGCAATCGAAAAGGAAAATTATACTTAACATCAAGTAGAAACAGCTAAAATTTTTCAGATACATAATGAGGAAGGAGGGCTTGAGGCATCAAATACTCACTGGACGGATCGAGTAAAAGAGTTTTTGATTTTGAGTTTTGTTTAACGGCATATCAACCTTTGTGGGTTATTTAATGCCAAAAAGGTGGTGGTTTCAAGGTATTTTTTCATGTTTGGTTGTAGTGAAACGGTTGATTTAGTCAGATTTTAATGAACATTTTTTGTTTATTCTTTTATGTTTTAGAAAAATAAAAATGACTTGTAGTTTTGTATTCAAAAATGTTTGATGATAATATTTTTTCCTTAAAAAATGTGATATTGTCATAATTTTTTTATTCAAAATGTATATTTTTATGCATCTATTTCTATCAAAGTCGATTTTTATGCATCTATTTCTATCAAAGTCGATTTTTATGCATCTATTTCTATCAAAGTCGATTTTTATGCATCTATTTCTATCAAAGTCGATTTTTATGCATCTATTTCTATCAAAGTCGATTTTTATGCATCTATTTCTATCAAAGTCGATTTTTATGCATCTATTTCTATCAAAGTCGATTTTTATGCATCTATTTCTATCAAAGTCGATTTTTATACTTTCATAGTGTTTTGACCCCACTTTAGGGGTCAACTATTTGCCCATAGCTAAGACCCTAGCAGGTGCTACCAATCTGGCTCCAGGTGGACTGGGGAACAAAAACAATTAAGAGGCGGTTCCATGCTCCTCACCATCTCCCAATCAGAGGCCTTGCTGCCGGATGCAGTTTAACGTCATGCCAAGGACCAAGAGGGAAAGAGAGAAAGATAAACATTACATGATATACTTGATGGGCTTAAGTAAGCGGATGGCGAAGTAAGGTTTCGGAGTGATACCAAGAGGAAAAGTGTCAAAGAGACAAGCGATTGGGATAAGTGGAAATCTATGATAGGCTACGTTCTGAAGGGACAGGTAGAATAAAGGAGAATAGAGAGCCGACTGATTTGCCACACCTTTAGATATGGATCGTATGTACGTGTCTCACCCAATGTCTGGAGCAGCCTTTGAGATTTCACTCGCCCGATCGACTCGGGCGAGTAAAATTTATTGTTTTATTCGCCCGCGTTCGTTAAAAATCTCGCAATGAAACGTGTCAGTTCAAATATAGGAAAAGAAAATCTGATTCCTTTGACAACCCAAAAATATGTCATTGAAGATTCACAAGTTAATTAAAATGACCTACAATGACACTATTGAACTCATTGGGCTTTTGTGGCCCCAATCAGTGTAAACATTCGATTAATTAAAGCTTCCAGAGTAGAGCTAAAATGTCTGTCGACCAGATTAAATATGCTCACAGATTTTTACAAACTCATTTGGAAAAATATTATACTTGACTCAAATCTATATTTCCTCCTCGCTTACGAAAAGTAAAAAATAACATTTGAAAGAAATAAGAAAATACGGATATTCTTTCAACCACCGAAAAAACAAATTATACAAGTAATTTTTTATAGATAATCGTTGAGAAAATCAGATTTGTTACATTTTTATCCTCTATGAGATGGAGGGTATAGTCAAACAGCAGAAAGAACCTACGAATTTAGGTACCTCCACTCAATTGTCAAAAGAAGAAGAAAAAACTAACAAAAAACAGCATATCTTTATGTTAAAAGGGCTCAAATTTAATAAAAAAGTTTTATCATCAAAATGCTTATACTATTATTAAAAAGAAAGATCAAACTTTGTTGTTGTTATTTTTCAAAAAAATTAAATCCTTTCCAACACGTTCGAAATTTTAATTAAAATTTCATTTTTTATTTTCTGGTCGGAAGATTTCCTTGACCCACTCTAAAAAATACCTCACCATGTTTCTTGAGATATATATATATATATATATATATATATATACACGTATGTGTGTGTATATACATATATATATATATATATATATATATATACATACACGTATGTGTGTGTATATACATATATATATATACACGTATGTGTGTGTATATACATATATATATATACACGTATGTGTGTGTATATACATATATATATATACACGTATGTGTGTGTATATACATATATATATATATATATATATATATATACACGTATGTGTGTGTATATACATATATATATATATATACACGTATGTGTGTGTATATACATATATACATATATATATATATACACGTATGTGTGTGTATATACATATATATATATATATACGTATGTGTGTGTATATACATTATATATATATATATATATGTATGTATATACACGTATGTGTGTGTATATACATATATATATATATATATATATACACGTATGTGTGTGTATATACATATATATATATATATATATATACACATATATAAACGGTTTTTTAGTTAACTGTGATGTGTTGTTTCTGTCATACAGATTTGAAGTTTTCTGAAGATATTTTAATGTCTTCAATCTTCAGGGATTTTGTATCTATACGAAGTTTGGTGTAATATGATATCTTTGTGTGTGAGTTTTAGAGGAGAAATCAGAAATAATTACATTTAAAAAATTTCTTTTTCAAAATGAAAAAAAAAAACCAATCAATAAAAAAAGCTAAACTAAGAACATACGTCTATATATTTTATTGTGTTAATTGTAATCTTGCTTAATGCCAAAGTGTTCTTCAGTAGTTTACTGGTAAAAAAGGCATTTTAGGCAAGCAGGAATTTTTACCACAAAATGCTCGATAGAAAAAAAAAGATCCTCTCCCCATGTATTTACTCACGCTACTAAATTGGCATCAAGGTCCCACCTTTTTACCTCCGAACAATTTAATGTAACCGCCTCCTCCACTTCTATATCGTTAATTCCCATTCATTTCCTATCCTTCCATCGACATCACCTGTAACTTGTTTTTTCCCTTACTGTAATCCCCAGCCCACCGAATATTCTATTATCACCAGTCAGCTTGTGGTTCGTGTTCTATGTTTGGATTTCACTTTCCTTTTGGTCATTAAAAATATTAAACGTTTGTCCTTAAATTGAAAGAAATTTTATTAATGCTTTAATGGTTTATTTTATGATTAAGGTTCAGATATTTGTAGTCGTCTTTTTACAATTTATATAACAGTTTTGCATGAAAACGTCAAATGTCAAAAACTTTTTTCTAGAACAATCTGAAAGATATATTGCGACAACAAAAGTTTTTAATCGAGTATCGGAATAAACCTTTAATCATTTTGATCTTTATTGTGTACGAGTTTATATTCTATTCAGCTGATAAGATAAAGTAATCCAGTCAGACGTTTGGCTTGAATTATTGTTCGAATGTATGAATCATTTAAATCTGAATGTCATGTGTCGGTCATAAACTGAAAGCAATCTTATTGAAAAGTCCTTCAAGATTTCAAAGTGTCACACATATTGGATAAAGGACAAAATGTGACAGTTAAAATGTTAGTGAAATTACAAAGCTGAGAATACGAGTTGAAATAATTTTTGGATTAGTGTCAATGTATCATCTTAGAAAATGAGGAAACATTTAGATGGCCAGAAAGTAAAAACTGGTGTAAAAAAAACAAAAAAATAAACAACAACCATGAGAATAATATTGTAATTCTAGGAATGATAATCGTTCTTTTCAGATTGCTTGAGGACTGATTAAAACAAGATTATAGGTAATAATATTTCATAAACAAACATTTGTGATTATATATATATATATATATATATATATATATATATATATAATGAACTTAATCACAGTAAGTGGTGGTTTACTTATTTATATATATATATATATATATATATATATATATATACAGTACTAGCGTTTTTAAATGGATATGAAATTATTAGAAAAACGATTTTTAGAAAAATTATTGGTGGGGGAAGAAAAGCTGACATATAATTTATCTAAATTTAATTAAATTAATTTAAATAATTATAAACCTAAATTTAAATTAAAAAGTTTATTAAAAAATATTTTAGGTGCGGGGAAAGATATATATACATGCAGGAAAAATTGGGGGTTAAGTTAGTCTAAGTTTTCTTATTTCTTAAAAGGTAGATATTAATAGGAGAAAGGAAGAGGTAGGTAGAGGGGTTCAAAATTTACTATTTAAAAATTTAATTAATTAGAAAAAGTTTAATTTATATTTTCTCTCATAAAACTGAATTTAGAACTTAAATATTAAATGTTCACAAATTTCGCCTTATGGCGGCACTTGCTAAATAATTCTTTTCTTAAATTCAAGAGTAGGTGCTGGTTTGGGTACTTTAATATTAGTATTTTTCCTTGCAGACACAGATCGCACCTATCACGAAAATTCCTCGGAATTCGGGCTGAATCTATCAATCTCCAACTAACTCTCTCTTAGGGATTTCACGTAGAAATGATCATACAACGGTTTTGAACTTCGAGATTTTTTTTTATTTTATAAATGGCTCTGTAATTTAAATATTGATTACATTGAGTCCTCCACGTGTATCATTTTTTAATATGAAAATATTAATATTAATTAGGATCGGGTCTTTGGGATTTACCTTCCTGCTTTTCCTTTTGGATTAAAGTTTATATATATATATATATAATGCAGTAATATAAAAAGAGGATATTATATTCGCCTGTTTATTGTTATTACATGGATATCTGAGTATCAGGTTTGATATTATTATTTTAATAATGTTATATTAATTTTAGGATCTGTCAAAGTTTGCATTGAACTCTCGATTGCAGACATGAAAAGGAAGCTACAAGATCTCCTACAGAAGGTAGATGAAGAGAATGACAAAAAAAAAAGATTACAAATAAACTGCAAGAAAACCGAATTCATGGTCATCAGCTAAAAGAGCAACTCAAAATGCCAAATACAAGTGGGGGGTGTGTGTGCTAAAATCAGTCAGGTACAAAAATTTAAATACCTGGGAAGTGTCCTAACAGAAGACGGAAAGTACGACACAGACATCCGAAGGCGAATTGGTATGGCGAACGACGCGTTCCAGAAGCTTAAATTACTAAGACACAGGAAACTTTCACTGGAAACAAAGAAGAGAGTACTAGATTGCCATGTGATATCAGCTCTTCAATATGGCAGTGAATGTTGGAAAATATCCTCATAGATTAAGGAAAAACTTGAAGCAGCTGAAATTTGGTTCTACAGAAGGATGCTGTGGATATCATGGATCGAGTATGATGAGGCGTTGGAAAGAATTGAAACGGAATGGAAATTAATATTGAGCATCAGGAAGAGACAACTGAAGTTCTTAGAATATGCAATAAGGAAGGAGGGCTAAGAGAACCTAAAACTAACAGGCCAGATAGAGGGGAAAAGAGACAGAGGAAAGCAGCGGATAACATATTTGAAGGGTCTGGGCAGGTGTATGACAAAACGGGGGTAGCGAGATATTACAGGAGAAAATGTACTAAGAGCCACCAGGGATAGGGAGACGTGGAAAGCCATAATCGCCTATGTCCTGAGGAGACAAGGCACATAAAAGAAGAAAAAATATATAATCATCCACATACAATCCTGTTTCGCTGTATCACAGTTCATCAGTACGGCTAGACATCCGATTGCTTCCAGCTGAGATTGAAACTCGACCGATTTGATATCAGTCGGAGATTTTATCCCTAAGCTAGCTGCTGAGAAAAGCAGATTTTGCGCATTGTATACACAATGTAAACAAACGCCAGTAGCTGAGAGTGTTCAATTCATTAACGAAGAAATATGTATAAATAACAGAGAGTAGTTACTTATATTTAAAAACTATCATTTCTCCAGACTGCTCAGTCAACGGACGAGAGCATATATATATATATATATATATATATATATATATATATATATTTTAATTCAGATACTTCAATCCAAGGGAAAAAAGCAGGAAGGTAAATTCCAAAAAACCCGATCCTAATTAATATTAAAAATTTATTTTAATATTAAAAAATATTTGATTTTATTCTATCTTTTTCTTTTTCCTTTTCTTTTTTTCTTTCCCTTTATTTTATTTTATTATTTAATTTCTTTGCAATCTATTTAAAAAGGAAAAGTAGACTAATTTTTCTCCAGTTTCTGAAAGGTTGTTTTCTGTTGCTGAGGTGATGTGTCGTTCCCCGTGGGGATCTTCATATCGAAATGGCCATTCAACATCTTTGAATTAATCCTTTTTTAATATATATATATATATATATAGTTATCCGCAGACAGATCTGTTTCGCTGTATCACAGCTCATCAGTACGGTTAGACAGCCGATTGCTTTTTACCCAGGACCGAATTGGCGTCAGTCGGTGATTCTACCTCTGAGCTGAAATATTTTTTACGGAATGTAGCTTTTTGTTTCCATAACCTTATAGATTGTAGTATTGGTAACCTTAAGTGGGAGGAGTTTAAAATCTATCTGTAAAAAAATATTTCTTTTTAAAGATTTTTAAGTGGTCTTAAAATTTTGATCAGGAGTGTATCAACACAACTTTCGACAGAAAGATGTCTTAAAGATTGAAACGCGTCAAACAAGCACTACTTCCAACTTGTCATTGATATTCTAATGTACTTATCAGGGGATGAAACATGATGTTGTAATATACAAACCTTGTATTATATATATATATATATATATATATTTGTATGTGTAACGTAACTATCATCGGTGCAGAAAGTGAAATTTGTAAATATTTAGGAGAGGTATCCCTGGAAAATGTTCTCATTCCCTGTGCAATGGCACTTCCGGATGTCATGTAGTTATCTCTCTTGACCTCAACTTTCTAATTTATTTGTTCACCACTGCTGTAGCCAGGTATTGAACTCACAACTCTGGTCAAATCACTGGAACTAAATATCTATATAAAATGAGCCATGGGTCCTTGATGACCTGAAGAAGGATGGCGCGTACAACGACGAAGCATCGTAAACATGGCAATAAAGATGAGGACAACAGTCTGAATTATGATTCTTTTTCTCAAGCACATTAAAAAAGCACATTAAAAAAAACAATTACAGATAAAAATGATGGTGAAAAAAATCAACACTAATTATGTCTTCGTTTAACCCCATTTTGTTTTACGCAAAAGTTTTAATTTGAACATTTTTTTTTTTTTTGGAACAGACAGGAAAATACTGATTCGGATATGACCTTTTCCATCGTTTGTACTTTCAACTTTGTAATTATAATCTAAACTTATTTATAAATGGAACTTTGTCTCTATGTGTATGTGTGTGTGTGTGTGTGTGTGTGTGTGTATCCGTTAACTATAGACTCCGAAACGGCTGAAACGATTTTCTTGAAAATTTACACAGACTATACGCGTCTGCGAGTGTTCTTAGCTAGGTTTTGTGTCGAGGTACCCCCGATAAATATCGATAATCGAAAAAATCGGACTAGAGAAGGAGTGGTCCGATTTTAATCAAATTTGATACACTCGTAGACAAAGACATAAGAAACGATATTCAGAGGTTTCAAGGTTGCAGTTCTTACAATAGTGCAGAAAATCGATTATATATATATATATATATATATATATATATATACATAAGAACATAAGACAAGATGTTTGTGTGTGTGTCTGTTTATCTGCCTGTATGTATTTTTTCAGCCCTTTTATTTTAGTTTTTGCTTCGGGTTTGGCTCTAAGTAGGTATAATTGTAGTTCTTAGTCTCAGCCATGATACCACTTAATCAGAGGACTTATTTAGCCTTCAAAATTCAGTTTACGACGGAAAAAAACTTATTTGATATTGATACCAGGAAATCAAAATTTGACTTACATCCATTCATTTTTCTTTCAGTCTACGGTTTCACTTTAACTGGAAACAACTATTGCTTTTTGGTCTTTAGTGCCAACGTCCAAAGAGTCTGAGCTCCAGGACTATGGATTAGTTTTAAAGCTTTCATTACACCCAAGCAACGCCGTGTTATACTGCTAGTTTATACATATTGTACTTAATTACTTCAAATGGCGCGATAATCTTCTTGTCCTTAATACCGCACTTAAAAAAGGAAAAATAATTAATTGGTGAATCTGTAAGTACGGCCACCATCTTGAGGGCCAGTTAGTCAAAGCAAGAAAAATAGCTACTCAACCACAAACTACTTCGTAACCCCCTAGGGATCTGTATTCCTTCATTGAGGCGAGTTCCTTCCCCAATCCCGCCAAAGTATGGCAAACCTCTTCAGCAAGTGATGCTAATGTTAGGTGACAAGTGGAAAACCAAAAAGTTTTACTAAAGGTGAGATGTTAAATATCAGAAGTTTACTGATGGCAGGCAGTCGCGTGTTTTTAATTGGTCTCCGATATTACTGTGACATATCCAATTAGGCGTCCCTGATACGGAAACATTTAACACCTAAGACCTCCATGAACAAAAACAAAATATACTACTTACCATCCGCACGAAAAATTATTAAAACATTTTATGAGTCAATTCATCCGAGTTAATTCGTCTTTGAGATACCAATTTTATTTTACCAATTTTTCCAGAATATACGCTCTCAGTACTTGTCATAAAAATTGAACTCTCGACTATTTTGTCACTAAATGAACTTAAACCTTAATTTCCGTCTAGATTGTTGCGTTCATTATATTTCCCCAGAAGAACATGGCTATTTAGAAACGGAATCGTCGCCTGTGTCCTAAAAAAAAAAAAGCGGTTTTAAAATTCATAAGTGAACTTAGACATTTCTCATGATGCCTGAGACTGTTGGAGGGACATCCCACGTAATATTTCCCTTTCATTGCATTTATCAGAGAAGTCTAAGTGTGGGTCTGCAATGTAATCGGCTCCGATTTACCAGTTCGGCTTCAGTCTCTTTCTCACCGACGGAATGTGGATTCCCTCTGTCTTTTCTACAAGTATTTTCAGGGTATCTGCTCTGACGAGCTTCATTTCTTGGTTTCCCGCCCTCATGATTTTACTATGCAATTAGAGTGGCAAATAGGTCCCAGCCTTTTACCATCAAAATAGGTCCTGGGTATGACGGTAAACTGCATCCGGCAGCAAGGCCTCTGATTGGGAGGTTGTGAGGAGCATGAAACCACCTCTTAATTGCTGTAGTTCCCAGGTCCACCTTGACCCGGAGTTGTAGCACCTGTTAGGTTCTCAGCTATGGACAAACAGTTAACCCCTAAACTCGAGTTAGAACACTATGAAAGTATAAAAATAGACTTAAAGAAATATAAACATAAACATTATGAAAAATACACATTTTTGAAGAAAACATTATTACCATAACACATGTTTGAAAGAAAGAAGGTAATTTTTTTTTTAGATCCCGAAGGCTTTTCCCCTTCAAATTTATCCAAAATAGCATTAGTTCTGTGCAAATGTATATGCTGAACTCAAATCAACAGTTAGTTATTGAAGAAACCTACCTTTATTGATCTGAACGTCCAGAAAAAATCGAACTACATCTCGCTCATTTTGTCTCCCGTAACTCTAACGCAGTCATGTAATTAACTGCAGAATGACGTTCTGCGTAGGCAACAAATTTTGAAACTTCCGGCTATTTACTTCCTGTAAATGAAAGTAATACGCGTAGAAATAAAATCGTGTATTACTTTAAAGAAAAAGATCGAAAAAGATCGGTTTCATCAATAACTAATTGTTGATTTGAGTTCAGCATATACATTTCCACAGAAATAATGCTATTTTGGATAAATTTGAAGGGGGGAAAAGCCTTCGGGACCTAAAACGAAAATTTACCAGAAAAAAAAATTCTCAGCAAAATATTTTTCAATACAAAACTAGAAGACATTTTCAGTTTTCTAAAATAAAGAATAAAAACAAAACGAAAAAAATTCTTTAAAATCTGACTAAATCAACCTCACTATAACCGAACATTAAAAAATATAACTTAAAACCTCACATTTTTGACATTAAATAACCCACAGAGGTGTTGATATGCCGTTAGACAAAACTCAATTATCAAAATAGGAAAATGTAACCGCCATTTCTTTCTCAGTTTCTGTTCCCGTACTTCTCGCGAGGCGAACAACATTCCTTAAGCTTGCTTCCCTGATAGATACAATCTCCAAAGGTTTAAATGCAACTTCAATTGCCATCTTTCAACTACTTGATTCCTACCATCTCTCATCTTTTCTTCAACATCTTAGTAGCTACAATCTCCAAAAGTTTAAATGCAACTTCAATTGCCATCTTTCAACTACTTGATTCCTACCATCTCTCATCTTTTCTTCAACATCTTAGTAGCTACAATCTCCAAAAGTTTAAATGCAACTTCAATTGCCATCTTTCAACTACTTGATTCCTACCATCTCTCATCTTTTCTTCAACATCTTAGTAGCTACAATCTCCAAAGGTTTAAATGCAACTTCAATTGCCATCTTTCAACTACTTGATTCTCACTTCTCTCTTACCCTTTCTTCAACAACCCCGCTACCGTTTTCCTCCTTTTTTCTCTCACCATAGCCCCCTACGACCCAGTGGCTGTACTGCCTTTCTTGGAGTGATACAATTATAAAAAAAGCAATATTATAACTTGGAAGGAGCAGCTCATTTATAAGTAATATGCGATATTACTCTGCTGTTGGTTTACATGTTATCAACAGAAAGAAACTGTTATTGGCCTATTATCGAATGAACACCATCGCCCCTTGTTATTTATCCAAATCTGGTGGGGAGACTGGATTCATGCCTTCTGAAATGTGTTAATGCAGAATGAACATAAACTGTTCCAGCAAATATTGAAAATAAAAAAAAGATTCCTTGATTCTATTCTCAGCGCCACTTCTAACCTACTTGTATATTATTATGATGATCTCATGCAAGGACACCCTAATCGGCACCTGTTTCTTTGCTTGACCTGATAATCAGTTTATCAGAACACATTATACAGTTATTAGGTTCTTATCTGGGCCGATCGATTATTCAGCCTTCCGTAAGCATAAAGTCCCTATGGAAGGAGAGTGTCCTTTTTTAAAAAAATTAGATCCGGCAATTTTTCATTTTGGATTTAGAGTATTGTTGAACATTACCTGTATATTGTGGAGTAGTTTTTGCACTGAAGGTAATAATTGTACTATGTCAGTTGCTAATCGACTTAACGCACCCAAAATGTTAGAAACTTGGTCATCTTCCACTGTAAGCTGACTCCTTAGTATTCGGCTAACTGCCAACTAATATCAACTGCCTAGTAGTTCTACTGAACAACTATAGAGCTTCCCAAGGACTCCTATAGAGCTTCCCAAGGACTCCTATAGAGCTTAACAAGGACTCCTATAGAGCTTAACAAGGACTCCTATAGAGCTTAACAAGGACTCCTATAGAGCTTAACAAGGACTCCTATAGAGCTTAACAAGGACTCCTATAGAGCTTAACAAGGACTCCTACAGAGCTTACCAAGAACTCCTACAGAGCTTACCAAGAACTCCTACAGAGCTTACCAAGAACTCCTACAGAGCTTACCAAGAACTCCTACAGAGCTTACCAAGAACTCCTCGAGTTTACCAAGAACTCCTCGAGTTAACTTCTTATGATCTCTTATTTATATAGGAGGGGGAGTCCATTATCTGAGGAATATGCGTGTTTCAACATAACACTGTAGAAAGATCTCGATTTTTAATCATTCGAAGCGGTTTAAAAATGGATATTCCAAAATGTGCTATGCACCCCCGCCCCCCCCCCCCAAAAAAAAGGAGAGAGATCACAGTCCAAACAAAATTTGTGAAATGAACTTATTTCTTTGTTCCATTTACGTATATAGGAGTGAGCTAGGTAAACGTATTCATCTTGATAATATAATCCCAATGCAATATCGAGCGAAACGTTACAGTGAGACGGAAAAAAAAAAGATAAAGAGTATCTTCTTAGAGGTACATAACTTATTAAAAAAAGGCATAGGAGGTATAAAAATCAACCACGGTAGTGATACAATGGAAACAGGAGAAAGAATAATTACATATATATATATATATATATATATATATAAGAATAAATATAATTTCTGTAGAAATAAGAGAAAGAGTCAAAGCAAAAAAAAAAACAAAGAAACAAAGGTGAAAAAACAGAAAATAGAAAAAAAAGGTTGATTGATTGTTTTGTTTTAACGGCATATCAACTCTGTCCGTTATTTAATACCGAAAAGAGATTTTTTAAATATATAGCTTACAAACAATCATTTGGGTCGTTGGTTCTATGACTCTCCAGTTATGACTCTAGAACGGAGTTATTTAGTGCTATAATTTGTAGTATAGACCACCCTCCTTCACGTAGGCTCGGCTGCTATCTTCTTGAAGAGGTTGTTTAGAATATTCATGTCATAAAATTGTTGATGTATGTTAACTAGATCGGTTAAAAATATTTTGTTTCGTATATGACTCTTGATATACTGTGTATTCAAGAGTCATATACGAAACAATTAATAGGAGAAATGTCCTATGCTGATTCTTGATAAAAAAAAATGTCAGTAAACAAGGTTTGAGCTATAGATTAATAATTTAATCACTGGATATTTTTATTCTGTTTGGAATTGCATCAAATACTTATGTTGCATATACAGCAACCACTCAATCCCGTAGTTAAATCCTAAAGGCACAACGGCCAAAATTTTGTTATAATATCAGCAAAGAAGAGGACAATCAGTCAGTCAGTTAAGTGCCATGCGCGATACACGCTTGGGCAGTACTGACTGGGCAGTAGATTATCCCGCAGTAGGTTGCCATTGCTTTCTGCGGTAGTTCTTCATTCCAGGAAGCAAGACAAAATAATTGATAGTTTATATCACCAGCCGAGACGGCCAAATATAAGTCACTGGTGCCCCCACCACAAGAATTTACTCGTGCAACCAGACTGGCAACAAGACCCCGCCCATTTACAGTTAGATCAACCAAATGCAGCCAACAATTCTACTCCACCAGCTTATTTTCTTGCACTTCCCGCCTGTGAAACTCCCTTCCATATTCTTGCTTTCCTGACGGCTACAACCTCCAGGAATTTAAATGCAATGTCAATTCCCATCTTTTATCCACTTGACGCCAGTTCTTTCTACATCACCCTGTATATCTTGTTTTTTTCCTTTCTCTCTATCTTCGCAACTGTCTTCACACATGTGTTCCCATCCTTCTCTTGCTCCTTTCTCCGACACCCTCTGTAACTGGTTCGTCTTTCTCTTTACTCTCCTCCTCTCTAAACATTTACTCTTATGTTACCCCCTACGCATCAGTGGCGTTACCGACTTGTTTGGTGTGAAACGATTAAAAAAAATCTAAGTTGAGCCTGTTCAGTACCTAGAGAGGTGACTACCTGTGAATAACAAGTGCTTAAGTTTGGATATGCGGGTAGTGTAATGGATAATGGTTCAGAATTGTTAATTGAAGAACTGAGTTCGAATTTCAATTGGGTTCGTTGTATTCGCTTATACTCAAATACTCTTGGGAAATGTATGAATCCACCTCTTCTCTCCTCATTATGGATTAATTAGTAAAAGCTTTATCGATAAAACATTATCTCTAAAAGTATTCTTATACTCTAAAAATACTTCATGGATTTAAATAACGTGCAAAGGGGTTGATAAGCCGTAAAAGACGAATAATCGACAAAAATGGCGAAGCTCGAACCGTTGCCTTGGATATCTCTAAAGTGTTCGACAGAGTCTGGCATGCTGGCCTTCTACGCAAACTGAAGAGCTATGGTATAACTGGACATTTGTTTGACCTAATCCAGTCATTCGTCTCTAATCAAACATTGAAGGTAGTGTTAAACGGACATGCCTCCCAAAACTACCATAAGAATGCAGGTGTCCCTCAAGGCTCTATCGTAGGTCCTACACTTTTTCTGGTTTACATTAATGATCTCCCCGATGCTATAAGATCCAAAGTAGGCATGTACGTTGATGTCAACACAGTTTACTCTCGCCTCGATCAAAAATCTGGTGTGGGCGACAAAAGCGAATCTCGCTGTCGATCTTGAAAAGGACCTCCAATCCGTGGTGGACTGGGGTAAAAAAATGGCTCGTAAATTTTAATGCTTCCAAAGCGAAGCTGCTATCAATTAACAATCATAGACAATCGCTCCTACCACCTATTAGCATGAAACAGGCTTGCCTCCCTGAGAGTAAAACACTACGCTTCCTTGGCCTTACACTCACAGCGGACCTCAAGTGGAATGACTATATCGAATCCATTGCTAAATTCTCTGCTATGAAAGTCTCTCTGTGCAGGGCCCGGTGGTTTTTCCCGTCTGAATCCATCCTGCACATATATAAATCTACCATCCGCCCCTGTATTGAATACTGCTGCCACATCTGGTCGGGTGCCTCTACTATTCTCCTCGGGGTTCTTGACAAAACACAACGGAAAATCTGTAATGTGATCAATACCGACTTGGCAGCCCGGCTGCAGTCACTCTCTCACCAGCGTGAAGTGGCTTCCCTGTGCCTCTTCTATAAATACTTTCAGGGCTTCTGCTCCGATGATCACTGGTGCCCTCTAGGCATGAATTTGCACGAGATACTAGATTAGCAACTAGGTCCCACTCTTTTACAGTGAAACAGATGTAACAGCAATTTCTACTCTAATAGCTTCTTTTCTCGCACTTCCCGACTGTGGAATTCCATTACATATACTTGCTTCCCCGACAGCTACAATCTCCAGGAATTTAAATTAAGCTCAATAGACACCTCTTATCACACTAACTCGCATCCATTCTCTCAAACATTCTTCCCATCTACCCAACCCTCATCCTCGGTATCCTAATCCGTCTATCACCCTCCTTCCGACATTTCCTGTAACTAACCACTTTTTCTCATCACTTTCCCCTATGTAACCCTGTGGCAGACATGAAATACAACCTGGGACGAGCACAACTGTTTGCGACTTGCATTATCCCCGTCAAAAAAGAGCCTGTATTTGCTTAGCATGTAAAGCTACTGCAGTTAAAATGAAGAAGAAAGAAAACGCACTTACCGCCCTACAGTAATCCGTCCTCGGCCAGATATCGTAAAAGAATGAGGGGTGACTTGCATTGCATTTTTATACGCTAAAAAAAAAATGCAGTGCGTTATGGGATCACGAGAAGACGCAAAAGGATTATGGGTATATGTACAAATATAAAAGCAAGGAATTTTCCCCCGGTGGGCAGAAAGGGAACAACGTTCACAGTTGGCGGCTGAAACGGCTGTTAGTGAGATTTTGAGACAGGACTCGAGAAGAAACGATTCCCGATTGGAATACCGGCTGGGAGAGCCCCAATTCACTCGCTGGTTGGTGTTTTATGTTTATTTTGCCAAAAAAACCCTGCGCAATAGTGGCAGTGGAATGCTTTGCTTGGGGTGAAATGATTAAAAAAAAACTCCTGGATGAAATCTGAGGCAAGTTTCTGGTTCATATTTAAAAAGAAAGCAGCAACAAAACAACAACTGAATTATCAAGTAACAGAGAAATATTTTTCTCAATTCTACTTGCTAAGAAAAATTCTAAATATTGTCCCTGAAAAGAAAATAATAGAACTGAATAATTTTACATTCAGAATAGAAAAGAGAATGTAGCCAATGGTAGGAAAAAAGTTATGATGAAAATGTTGAATAATAATCCCTGTACACTTATTTTTGTTGCATATTCATTTGTATGCTATGTTAGTCTTTACCAACCTCCCCACGACGGTCGAGTGAGACACAAGGACGTATTTTTTTTTAACGTGGGGTCCATATGTGTACACACAAAGTATACACACAACAAATAAAGAGAAAAACCCTAGGCAAGCCTTTCGTCCAACAACTATTCATAGGTATATACAGGGTGTCTAAAAAAATATACTCACACTTTGAATGACGAGAAAACCTTTATTTATGAACATCGAGTGAAATGGAATAGTTTCGAATACAGAAGAAAAATGTAACTGAAGAATCATGATCGCAAATGTTCAAATTGATGACCATTATTGTCCAGAGAACGCCGATAACGAGCACCGAGGGATTCCCAAACGACACGAAACAGGTCATTAGGAATATCGCGACATTGTCTTTCAATTTCCAATTTCAATGCATCAGTTGTTCTAGATTTGATGCAATAAACATTGTCTTTGAGGTCAGTCAGTCAGTTAAGTGCCATACGTGATACAAGCTTAGGCGAGCATGTCTCTTTCGAGACATGACTGACTGGGCAGAAGGTTATCCCGCAATAGGTTGACATTACTTTCTGAGGTAGACTGATTGCCAGCCAAGGCTATAGAACTAAATTTGTACTGTTAATTTACCCATAACTTGAGGAAAGAGATAGATTAATACCTTTCCCAAGGGTATTTGCGCGTAATTGAAGGCAAAAAATTCAACTGGAATTCGAACTCGACTCCCCGATTTCTCGTTCCGAGTCGATATCCACTACACCACAGACACACATCCTAAAAGAAGATTAAAATAAGGGAAAAGTTAAATAAGATTTCGGTAATGTTCAGAAGGAAGGGAGAAAAATCTCATCATCACAAACCTCAACCAGAGATGAAACCCAAATAATTTCAATTGAAACCTAGGTCTCTCTGTTTACACAGAGAAGGTGAGTTTGACAATATCGTTAACGCCTACAGAACAGTAAGGTGGAAAGGCGGACGACCTGTGCAATATATATATATATAGAGAGAGAGAGAGAGAAAGAAGACAAGTGTGTAAACTGTACAGAAATGTACATACCTTTTCTAAAGTCTCAAAAGTACTACTCGAAAGAATTCAGAGGGAAAAAACAAAGTAATAAAAATAAAATTTAAAATCATAAAAGCAACCCCTCCCCGTCAAATGATATAATCTTCTCTAACTTAACAACCAAAATATTTACTGTATTTGTGTTCTCATAAAACTGCGAAGATTACGCCCATGTATACGAAAAAAAAAAAAAAAATCAAACTATTTTCCAAAAACTCTTTCCTTTCAAATTTGTAATCTTGGCCGTCTACAAAGATTACGACTCACATTAAAAAAACAAAACAAAAAAACTTACAATGTCAGAGTATCAAACCAATTACATATTAAATAAAAATTCAATAACGACTCGGCCACTCACCAAGAATTCTATGAATTTATATCATATGAGTAGATTTCTATTTTCTCCTATGAAGGCATTATTGTCAAACCAACTTCAAAGACTGGATCAGACGACTGCATGACAAAAACGTCTTGTAAGGTGCAAATATATCGGCAAAGTGTCTGTGGAAGATCTATTTTTTATTAAAATAGACTTGTTGTTTTAGATTATCGTTAAACGGTGAAAGAATGAATGACATCTTGGATTAAACCGGCGCAAGATCTTTTAAGGCGGGAAAAATGATTGAGATCAAGTGAATCTAAAGGGTTTCTTGTGACGATTTTGATATTTGGTTAGTTTAGCGGAGGTGGGGGCTTACAGAATAGGGGAAAAAGAATGAAAATATCTAATATACTGGATATTATTTCAAAAGATATTCAACCTTTAAAACCTATTATTAATCTAAATGATATAAATACGATCACGTGAGCAAAAAAAATGGAGTTGAGTTTTGTTTAACGGCATATTTAATGCTAAAGGTGTGGGGGTTTTAAGGTATTGTTTTTTTAACGTTTCAGATTTTGATGAAAAAAAAATTATTTTTGAAAACTGAAAATGTCTTCTAGTTTTGTATTAAAAATGTAATGGCGGAAATTTTTTTTTCTTTAAAAATGTGTTATGGTAATAATTCTTTTTTTTCGAAAATGTATATTTATCTATAATAATCTATTTTTAGGTATATATTTCTACAAAAGCGTATTTTTATACTTTCATAGTGACTTGAACCAAGGTTGGGGGTTAATTATTTGCACATAGCTGGAACCCGAACAGGTGCTACCACTCCGGGTCAGGATGGACCTGAGAACAACAGCAGTTTAGAGGTGGTTCCATGCTCCCCACAACCTCCCAATCAAAGGCCTTGCTGCTGGATGCAGTTTAACGTTGTACCCAGGATCAAAATGGAGGTGAATATTTTACGTATCTGTTTAAATACCACTAAAACTTTGTAAACTTATATATATATATATATATATATAACTTTTTCACTTTTTGTAAAATAATTTATTTCTTGTATCATAATTGGCTGACATTTTGTTTAAAAAAAATAATGAAGAAGGATTTAATTCAGTATATTTGAGAAAAAAGTCAGCTCCAAAAACAAAATTTATATAATCTTAATGAATAAATCTTCAAGTTTGCAATTCTATGTTTATTTGTAAGGTTTCATGTTATGTTATAGATATAAATTGCTAAACGCGTTAAAATACATATATACCATCAAATTATATCATTACAAAATTGAAAAATAAAGCTTCTTAAATGTTTTGAATTTCTAAATTTTATTGCATATATTTTCGGTTCTGTAGTGACCTTTTTCAAGAATTAAAACAAATTAATACCTATTTTGTAATTGCCTTTGAACAAAGATTCATCGATTTATGACACAGGAACATAGGGTTAAAAAGATGTCATTACACTTTCTTCTCTTAACAAACAGGATATTTTTTTAATCATATCACCCCCAAGCAAGGCGGTAACGCCACTGATGTGCAGGGGGCTACATAAGAGTGAGAAGATTAGAAAAGAGAAAACCGGAAACCGCATCCTAAACAGGAAACAAGAGATGAGCCTCTTCACCTGTTCAATAGATGTAGGTGGAGTGTGAACCGGGCGATAGTTTAGTCTATCTACTCCAATTGAAAAAAAAAATAATAAAGGAAAAGAGTGAAAAGATTGGAAAAGAGAAAACCGGAAACCGCATCCTAAACAGGAAACAAGGGATGGGCCTCTTCAAATAACATATTACATTGCATTTGACTACATGGTTTTGTTGTCATTTCGCGCTATCACGCGGTGTGACGTCATAAAAACGCATCGCAAATTTAAGAACTGCGTTTATTATTTTTGGTAACTATTGCCGTTGCCAAGCGGAGTTTTATGTCAAGACAAAATAAAATCGTCGGTGATGGATGTTATTATATTTCAGTCTAAATAACATCTCTGAAGATGGCTCATGTGAGCCGAAAGCTTAGAAGAAAATCAATAAATAATTATCCAAATGTTGGAGATTTTTTGTCTTTATATTCAACTGAAATTAAAGCAAAAATACGACGTTTAGAACGGCTCATGATTAAACATAATAGACATTCATTGTCTCTTATATTTAACAGCATATGTTTAGAAAATTATTTGCTGTCTCGATGTACTATATATATATATATATATATATATATATATATATATGTATATATAGGTAAAAAGTTGTACAAAATTGGCTAGCTACATGTGAAAATTGAAATCAAAGGAAAAGGCTCAGACATAACGTGGTGTAGGGGGTAAGTATAATAACTATGACCCCCTCCCGTCGATTATAGGCATTGAAGTATGTTACTGGAGGTGTCGAAATTTATTTTATTTAGGCTAGGTTTAAACTGTTTGATGTACTTACCCCCTACACCAGACCAATCCGTCATGCCACTATACACTCAATTGAATAAAAAACCCACTACCACCAGTCCTTCTCGGCCTACAGCCATGTGCGACACAAAAAAATGGACCTGTCTAATTTTTTCTGTATAACTCCACTCTGTTAATAATAATTTAAATGTTCTATGTTCACTGAACATTAAATGTTCATCCTTGATAATGTCTTATGTAAGCCGAAAGCTCAGACCTGATAAAAAAATCAACAATTATTGCGATTTCTTCTCGTCTTTCCATGACAACACTATCAAGCTAATCAGATCATACGAACGGACCTTACACAAAATAAATAGACAGAACTTGTCTATATTATTCAATGAAACTTGTATTAAAAATATATATATATATATATATATATATATATATATATATGGCAAGCTGTGTGTGTGTGTGTCTGTTTATCTGCCTGTATGTCTGTATTTTTTCAGCCCTTTTATTTTATTTTTTGCTTCGGGTTTCGCTCTAAGTAGGTATAATTGTAGTTCTTAGTCTCAGCCATGATACCATTTACTCAGAGGACTTATTTAACCTTCAAAATCCAGTTTACGACGAAAAAAGAAACTTATTTGATATCGATAGCAGGAAATCAAAATTTGATTTACATCCATTCATTTTTCTTTCAGTCTACGGTTTCGCTTTAACTGGAAACAACTATTGCTTTTTAGTATTTCGTGCCAACGTCCAACGATTTTGAGCTCCAGGACCATGGATTAGTTTTAAAGCTTTCATTACACCCGAGCAACGCCGGCTATACAGCTAGTGTGTGTATATATATATATATATATATATATATATATATATATACACACACTAGGGGGAAATCAGCGACTGAGAGAGCAAACTTAAAATCTCATACTGGTTTAAAAAGTGTTGAATGCTTCGCAACGAGACAGAATATAATACGTATACAATACACTGATTCCTGCTAGACAAAGCCGACCACGAGTGCAATCCTCAGACGACAGTTAGACCGACTGCCATAGGATCAAACTCACGTGCATGAAACCTTAGTCACGGTCGGTCATGTCTAGCGGGAATCAGTGTATTGTATAAGTATATATATATATATATATATATATATATATATATATATATATAGAGAGAGAGAGAGAGAGAGAGAGAGAGAGATAGAGAGAGAGAGATAGAGCACCTAATGAGCCAGACGAACCTACCTAGGTTTCTCCGGCTCATTAGGTGGTATTTAGTTCACTGCCTTTGTATTGAGCGCTTTCTGTTAGATGGTAACTCGTGTCGGTTTTTTTTCTTTGGGCTTCGTGCTGATTTCGGTCCGAACACTTGACTGACTTTCATGCACTAAGCTCTCTCTTTTTTTTTTTACAATCATTTTTTTTTCTTTATGCGATAGTTTTCGAGGAAGGTTTTCAAGATGAGTATAATTATAATCACATCATACATACATATATATATATATATATATATATATATATACACACTTTTAAAATGTCCGTTTTAAAGCACTAGAATATTTGAATTTTATTATTTGACGTTATTTTGTTAGCAGTTTGTTTTATACGTGTCAAAGAATTGATAGAATTTATTTGATTGGATTACAATTGTTTCATTAGGTGGAGTTAAATGAGTAACTACATAAGTCAATGTGGTGAAATTTGCTAAATGTTAATTCCTGTTGTGCTAACGAATTAATAAAAATAAAGGCGGTTCTTAATTACAAGTTTTAAGCATTTCACCACAGCCGACTGGGAAGGATCCAACAAAGAACGAAAATTACATCGAATATCGCGATACTTGTAATTGAAAATAAATAAACCAATCTAATTTTCAATTCATCTGTCTCAAGCTAATTAGATAAACGCTATCAAGTGAAAGCGAGAGTCGTAGCATTTTGACCTGAAACAATTGATTCGAAAAACTGATGGCTCATAACTTTTCATTTATCATGAGTTCTCAAACGACGTCCAAAAATCGTAAGCCGTCATAAAATTATTTTATTATTTGTCGAGCCTTTAGCTGTCAGTGCATTTGTAAACAAATTTTCGGAGCTCTACCGTGACCTTCGCTATAATAATGTCTCTCCACTCAAATATGACGTCATCAAGTGTAGTCAAGCTAAAGGGAGACAATTCATTTAAGGGTAGAAAATGATTAAGTTAAGTTCAATGTTTTACCAAGTGATTAAAATTTTCAAAATTGAATTAATGACAATAAAAGAATGAAAAAACACAATAAATATATGAATTTATTTATTTGTTTATTTATAAAATGTTTCCAGTTTTCTTTTTTTTATATATTTAAATTTTTTCCCATTATATTGTTATTTTTCTTTTTGCAAAAACTATTTAATAAAGCATTTGTAAAAATTCATATCAACATTTTTTCTATATTGTGACCATCATCACAAGAACCTACATGAAATAAAATATCATAACCTGACAAAATATTCTTCTTGTTATAGCGACAGTCGTGGCTCTACGCCCTCATCAAGTTAATTTACTTTTTTCTTTCTTTCTTAACGAACGATCTTTTCAGGTTTGCTTCTTTTCCGTTGTTGACTTTAGGTGGTAATCCGAAGTATCTTGATTCATATAATAAAATATATATCTAAGCCGTACTGATGAGCTGTAATACAGCGAAACAGATCTGTCTGCGGATGACTATTGTATTTACGCTCTCACACCCTGATTGAGCACTCTGGAAGAGTGGGAGGCTTTGTAAACAGTATCTACTCCGGCATATACGCATCGCTCATTCGATAATGAATTGGAGCACCCTAGCTATTAGGCGTGTTTATACGTGCTAAAAAGCCTGCCTTCTACCGGACGCTCGTGGCCTAGGGATAGAATCGCCGATTCGGTCGGGTTTCAATCCTGGGTTAGGAAGCGAACGTAGTCTAAGCCGTACTGATGAGCTGTAATACAGCGAAACAGATCTGTCATCTGATGACTATAGTATTTACGCTCTCACACCCTGATTGAGCACTCTGGAAGAATGGGAGACTTTGTAAACAGTAGCTACTCCGGCATTTACGCACTGCTCATTCGATAATGAACTGGAGCACTCTAGCTATTGTGCGTGTTTATACGCGCTAAAAAGCCTGCCTTCTTCTACCGGACGCTCGTGGCCTAGGGGTAGAATCGCCGACTGACGCCAATTCGGTCGAGTTTCAGTCCTGGGTTAGAAAGCGACCGGAGTTTAAGCCGTACTGATGAGCTGTAATACATCAAAACAGATCTGTCTGCGGATGACTATAGTGTGTGCGTGTGTATATGTATATATATATATATATATATATATATATATATCCATAGCAACGTAAACACAAAAACAAAACAATTAGAAGACGACGCACTGCGAAACGAAGAAGACACATTGTAGCTAACCGACAGAAACGGCGAAATATCACTCGAGAACTTCAGTCATTAACCTGACGAGGGCGTAGAGCGCCGAAAATTCGTTCACAACTCCACTGACAACTGAAGGCTCGACAAAAATCGACAAATAATAAAATAATTCAACAATGTTGTTAAAAAAAAGTATGAATACTTTGATGTCATAGAATTAATTTTGATATTCATAGATAATCAGAGAAAAACAAAACTTTATACAGATACAAGGAATCACATGTAACTAAGTTCAATCCCAGGGCCCGATAGTACAGACAGACTCGGTGTAAACAGGGTAAGCGGTAGCTGAGCAGTAATAAATATCAAAACAAGGTATCCATGCAGCGAGAAGGTAGCAATCTATCCCCGTAGATTAAATAAAGTGCTCAATTCGAAATCTCAGGAAGGATATCGACAGACCTGATGAAGATCATAAAACAACAGCTGAAACGTTGTGATAATAACAAAGATGAGTACAATCAGTCAGTTAAGTGCCATGCGCGATACATGCTTGGGCGATCATGTCATCATCCCGCAGTAGGTTGCCATTACTTTCTGCAGTAGACTGGTTGCCAGCCAAGGCTATAGAACCCAATCTGTCCTGTTATTTTAGGGGGAAGAGATGTATAAAATTAAGTAGTAATTAGTGAGGGATCAGTTTATTACTTCATAACAATATAAAACTGATCCCCCTCTTTATGTCCAGTAGAAGCCTTAATCATGTTTTCAACTATATTCATTCAGTCAGTTAAATGTCATACTTCATACACGCTTGGGCGATCATGTCTCGAGATATGACTGACTGGCCAGAAGATTATCCGGCAGTAGGTTGCCATTGCTTTCTGCGGTAGACTGGCTGCCACCTAAGGCTAAAGAACCCAATCTGTCCTGTTATTTGATTTCATAGCTAGAGTGGGGAGAGATATATTATTAAGTAGTAATTAATGGGGGATCAGTTTATTACTTCATAAAAATATAAACCTGATCCCCCACTTTATGTCCAATACAAGCCTTAATCATGTTTTCTACTATTATATTCATTCAGTCATTTACGTGTCATACTTGATACATGCTTGGGCGATCATGTCTCGAAAGAGACATGACTGACTGGGCAGAAGATTATCCCGCAGTAGGTTGCCATTGCTTTATGCGGTAGACTGGTTGCCAGCCAAGGCTATAGAACCCAATCTGTCCTGTTATTTAACTTATACCGGAGAGAAGAAACGGATTAATACCTTTCGCAAGGGTTTTTACGCGTAAGTGAATGCAATGACTTCAAATGGAATTCGAACTCGGCTTCTCGATTTCTCGTTCCGAGCTGTTAGTCACTGCACCACAACGCATATCCGTGAGTACAATAATTAATGTAAAAAAATGTGCAAGGTGATCGCAGGAAACTTATTTGCGTCTGAAAAACTACTGACAAAAATTTAAATACTTGTAAAATTCGTCAATCTTTTCACAAATCATTAAGTCAACAGCGCTTGGCCGAAAAATTAAAATTAAAGCCAAACTGTTAAACTCTCACAAGAAGGTATGGTCAAGAGCTGAACGATCTTCAGTTACCAGTCTCGATAAAATCCGAAAGCGTCTCCTCGTCCCAGTGGGTGACAAGTCATTTTTTCCCTAATAACCTCTTCTTCAAAAGCGAATTACACTCTTTGTTCCACCGGTACTAACATTTACAGTTAAGACCCACCATGCTACGCCCATTTTCTCTTCAGTATCGAAGATCCAAGAAGTTATCAGCTAAATCGTCCACTGCTAAGAAAGTTGGGTCACTGTCTAGGGTCAGGAAGTTTTTTTCCGCCTGAATCCATCTTGCGCATATCCAAATCAACCATTCGACCGTGCATGGAACACTGTTGCCATATCTGGTCAGGCGCATCTGCTGTTCGTCTAAGCGTTATCGACAGGCTCCAAAGGTGAATCTGTAACGTGATTTGTCCCGACCTGGCAGCTCGACCCCAGCCACTTTCTCATTGGCGGGATGTGGCTTCCCTTTGTCTCTTCTACAAATATTTTCATGGCTTATGCTCCGAAGAACTTAGGTCACTGATGCTCCCCCTCCAGAATTTACTCGGGTAGCCAGACTGGATCAACCAAATGCAGGCGACAATTCTATTCCATCAGCTTTTTTCTCGTGCTTCCCGCCTGTGTAACTCTCTTCTATATACTTGCTTTCCGGACGGCTATGACCTCCAGGAATTCAAAGGCAAAGTCAATTCTCATCTCCTATCTACCTAACTCCAGCTCTTTCTACATCAGCCTGTGTATCTTGTTCTTTTTCCTTCTCTACCTTCGTAATTGTCTTCAGTCCTGTCTTCGGATCCTTCTCCCCTGGAGTTGGCTCGTCTTTGTCTTCACTCTTTTCCTGTCCAAAACTTATGTAGGCCCCTGTGCATCAGTGGCGGTACCGCCTTGTTTGGGGTGAAATGATTAAAAAATATTGATTGAAAAAGAACCGACAAGGAATGTTGGTCTGAATTCTTTTTGTTATTTTTATTTTTCCACTTTTAGGATAAGGTGCTGAGTATTCTACTCCAAGTTGTGGATAAAGTGGCTATTTTTGTTCAAGTAATTTCGGCTTTAACTAGTCTAAATTATAAGAACCTCACAGCAGTAATTACGATCAGCATACGTTACTAGTAGTCACAAGAAATAAGATGCATATTCGACATTTTTGCAGATATCTTTTGACTTTCTTTGGTTCTTCTATCAAATTCATACTGATACGGTGCTGGACTGAGCATACAAGCAACGACGAGGTGTTAGAAAGAATGGCAACAAAAAGAAAATTGATGCTGAGCATCAGGAAGAGACTGAAGTTCCTGGGACGTGCAATGAAGAAGGAGAGCCTGGAGAACCTGATACTGACTGGACAGATAGAAGGAAGGAGAGACAGAGGAAGGCAGCTGATAACATATTTGCAGGGCCTGATCAGGTGGATGACGGAACGGGGGTTGCCAGGAGCAACAGGAACAAACATACTAAGAGCCACAAGGGATAGGGAGACGTGTAGAGCCATGATCGCCTACGTCCTGAAGGGACAGGGCACATAGAAGAATAATAATTTCGGCTTTCGCAGTCAATAACCGATGCGGTGTCTGCCTTGTAGTTAGAATTACTTTATCTGCATCCTGATATTATGTTTGTAATGGTTTAGCGAGACGACAAATGTGACGGCGACAGAGAACGAGGCCGCACAAAAAAGATTGGGATTTATTTATGTACGAGTAGACCGGTGCCGTCAAAAATGACGGCGAAATATAGATATTGATATGCCGTCTAAAATGACGGCAACATATATATTGATGTACCTACTATTGAGTGTCTTACATTAAGGCATAAGAAAAAAACCCCAAAAAAAACCCCTAAATGCGACAGGAGGGAAGCACATTATATATATTACACTTGTCTGTATTCCTGAGGAAGTAGTATTTACATTATTCGGACTAATGTCCTCATCTTTGTTGCCATTTGTACGACGTTTTGGCCGTTGTACGCTACGACCTTTTTCAGGTGCTAGGAATTTCGAACCGAACCATTTATTACACTTACTGGGACATATGAACTCCATTCCTTGTGTAAAACCTTGATTGAAAATCATGAGTTATCTCTCTCTAACCCTGCAAGTTACTTGTTCACCACTGCTGTAGCCTAATATTGAACTCACAACTCTAAGAGTCAAGTAAGGAACTAACCAGCCTCTACATGCACAAGAATAAGGACAGTAATCCGAATAATGTAAATAATGTATATTATACTCACAAATGAATATACAACGGTCTTTATTATGATAGAAAGGAATATATATATATATATATATATATATATATCTCTTCACTACTCGACGACATATTATTATTATTATTTTGCAATAATTAAGATACTGTTAAAGAGTATTCACGAGGCAAGAGCTTTCATAGCTGGTAGTAAAGTTCAATAACGTAGTAAAGAGGATGGACTGGGCCCACTCTGCCTCGCTATCGTCTCTCTGATGGACTGGGCCCACTCTGCCTCGCTATCGTCTCTCTGATGGACTGGGCCCACTCTGCCTCGCTATCGTCTCTCTGATGGACTGGGCCCACTCTGCCTCGCTATCGTCTCTCTGATGGACTGGGCCCACTCTGCCTCGCTATCGTCTCTCTGATGGACTGGGCCCACTCTGCCTCGCTATCGTCTCTCTGATGGACTGGGCCCACTCTGCCTCGCTATCGTCTCTCTGATGGACTGGGCCCACTCTGCCTCGCTATCGTCTCTCTGATGGACTGGGCCCACTCTGCCTCGCTATCGTCTCTCTGATGGACTGGGCCCACTCTGCCTCGCTATCGTCTCTCTGATGGACTGGGCCCACTCTGCCTCGCTATCGTCTCTCTGATGGACTGGGCCCACTCTGCCTCGCTATCGTCTCTCTGATGGACTGGGCCCACTCTGCCTCGCTATCGTCTCTCTGATGGACTGGGCCCACTCTGCCTCGCTATCGTCTCTCTGATGGACTGGGCCCACTCTGCCTCGCTATCGTCTCTCTGATGGACTGGGCCCACTCTGCCTCGCTATCGTCTCTCTGATGGACTGGGCCCACTCTGCCTCGCTATCGTCTCTCTGATGGACTGGGCCCACTCTGCCTCGCTATCGTCTCTCTGATGGACTGGGCCCACTCTGCCTCGCTATCGTCTCTCTGATGGACTGGGCCCACTCTGCCTCGCTATCGTCTCTCTGATGGACTGGGCCCACTCTGCCTCGCTATCGTCTCTCTGATGGACTGGGCCCACTCTGCCTCGCTATCGTCTCTCTGATGGACTGGGCCCACTCTGCCTCGCTATCGTCTCTCTGATGGACTGGGCCCACTCTGCCTCGCTATCGTCTCTCTGATGGACTGGGCCCACTCTGCCTCGCTATCGTCTCTCTGATGGACTGGGCCCACTCTGCCTCGCTATCGTCTCTCTGATGGACTGGGCCCACTCTGCCTCGCTATCGTCTCTCTGATGGACTGGGCCCACTCTGCCTCGCTATCGTCTCTCTGATGAGCTGATGCACAATGGTTTTTATTATAGTAGAGAGTATATTGTTTTTAACATGGACTTTTTATTTGTTATTATAACAACTTCTAGAGTTTTGGGTCTTCGTTTGCGCTGGCTATTTTGGAGGATTTTGGTGTTATGTACTAGTATTTGTTTTTATGTTGATAGTTGTACTTCGGTTGACCGTGATGTGCGGATCGACAGGTTAATCTACGAGAGGCTGTGGTGCATGTGTGCTTAATGCAAGTGTATAACGTTGCTTTTAGATTTTTAGCGTTTTACACGCAATTTCCCAGCTGGCATGAAAATCCATAGACAACATCATTTTTACATATAGGGGAGGGCAATTAATGAGGCCCATTGTTGTTGACAGTAATTAAATAAGCTGTTTCAAATTGATTATAGTAGATGTTAAATCTTAGTCGTTTTTAGGATCTTTGAGAGATATTTACCGGTAACTGTTTTTAATTGCTTCTTTATCCAGCTTATAATGATGATGCATTTGGTTACGACAGAATCAGATAATGGTGGATTTATTTTTGCGTCAGGGAGGAGTTTTGATTCATTTTTTCATTATTTCTTCAAGGCTAATTTTAGTATCCCCCACCTGTGTTTGGTATTTTGGGTTGCTCTTTTTGCTGATGACCATGCATTCAGATTATTTGTAGTCCTATTTTGTCACTCTTCAGCTACCTTCTGTAGGAGGTCTTGTAGTTTCCTTTCCGTGTCTGCAATCAGCATTGTATCATCTGCGTATCTTATGTTGTTCAAATTGTGGCCTCCGATTACAACTCCTGGCATAGCATCTAGGGTCCTCAAAATATTCTCGCTATACAAGTTGAACAGATCCGGTGAAAAGACATCCTTGTCTCACGCCCCTTTCTATCTTTGTATATCTGCTGAATTCGTTACCTGTCCGCATGCAGGCGGTTTGCTGCCAGTAGAGATTCTTAATTTCTCTGATGTCTTTCCCGAAAATGTCGAGGCATCTCCATCAATTTTTTGTGGCGTATTTTGTCAAATATCTTCGCTTCTCTTTTTCCCCCTTTAAAGTTTTTCTTTTATCTTTTTGATGATCTCTTTATTCTTATATTTTATTTATTTGTTAAATTTGTTTATTTTAGTTTTTTAAATCGTCTTATCTATAATTATTACCAAGTAAATTAACCACATTTTACTGCCTTATGATGGTGTTTTGACACTGAAACTTTGAGTTGCAGTAGGTATTATTATTACCAAACATATATGCTCTACTTTTGTATTGAGCACTTTTTAAATTAAATGTCTAACTGTGGAATGTATTTTCATTTTTTTCTTTAATCGTATCACCCCGAGCAAGGCGGTAACGCCACTGATGTGCAGAGGGCTACGTAATAGTGAAAAGATTGGAAAAGAGAAAACCGGAAACCACATCCTAAACAGGGAACAAGGGATGAGCCTCTTAACCTGTTCAATAGACGTGGGTGGAGTGTGAACTGGGCGATAGATAGATCTATCTACTCCAATTGAAGAAAAAAACATATATATATATATATATATATATATAAACGTTATTATAATTATGCTCGTCTCGAAAACTATCGAACGAAGGAAAAAAAACTGGTTGTAAAAACAAAAAAGAAATAGCTTAGGGCATGAAAGTCAGAAGTGTTTGAACCGAAATCAGCACGAAGCCCACAGAAAAAAACCCCGACACGAGTAACCATCTAATAGAAATCGCTCAATAGGGCAAACTAAATAGCACTATATATAGCACCTACTAATGAGCCAGACGAACCTACCTTGGTTTCTTCTAAACGGGTCGTCAATGATAGCTATCCATAACGACCCGTTTAAGAGAAACCTAGGTAGGTTCGTCTGGCTCATTAGGTGATATATATATATATATGAATGATAGAGGCTGAACTCTCGTCAGAAGCTCTTTCGTTGTTCTATTTCACACTATTCGTTTAAACAATCGTAGAGTATTTGAAGTTGAGTGTTATGGTCAAAATCATCTATAAAAGAGGAAAAAATTAATCGAAGGCTGCTAGTTCTCTTATATTTCATGATCAAAGTGTTAATGCCAGAGTATCCGACCTAAAGTTTTATTGTAAAATGCCCCAAATAGTGTAGATTATCTCTACTATTAATACTAGCAGTAAATTCAAGGGTGAATTAATGAATATATTCGTCAAGGAGCCATGTTCAAAAATCACGAAATATATGGAAGAATGAAATGTTTCATCTGATAGTTTTTCAGACTAGGATTAACAATATATTGGCCACAAGCGTAAAATGGCGGCATAGGCTGATCTGCTCGATGAGGCAAATTATACTTTTTTTTACCTACTCACTCTAGACTAACGGGACATTAGCGCTGATTTATGCTTATACCAAATAAAGGATAATCGTGCTGTACATTTTTTTTATTAATGTCTGTGCAGTATGATTGCCAGTTACAGAGAAACAGATTTTTTTAAAAAATCGGTATTACCTCATGCAAGGCAAAAAAAAAAGCAGCTAAGACACAAGGAGTTATAGCGTGTAGAAGAATTCGGAACAGAAACATTAATAATGAGCGAAAAGAGGAAAGAGTACTCAGGAGGACAGTAGATAGTGATTGGTGTTGCATTTTAATTTTTGTAAATTAAAGTTGGCTGGAAAGCATGGAGACCAAAGCGAGATTTTCGAGAAAAGAAACTATCAACATGGAACTTACGGTTACATCTAGTCAGCTGTAAATTAATGATGTTTCAACGCCAGTCTATTACTATATATATATATATATATATATATATACTAGCACTATAGCCAGGCATTGCCCGGGTGTAATGAAAGTTTTAAAACAAACTAATCCATGGTCCTGGAGCTCAGATTCTTTGGACGTTGGCACGAAAGACTAAAAAGCAATAGTTGTTTCCAGTTAAAGCGAAACTGTAGACTGAAAGAAAAATGAATGGATGTAAGTCAAATTTTGATTTCCTGCTATCGATATCAAATAAGGTTTTTTTGTCATAAACTGAATTTTGAGAGTAAATGGTATCATGGCTGAGACTAAGAACTACAATTATACCTACTTAGAGCCAAACCCGAAGAAAAAAACTAAAATAAAAGGGCTGAAAAAATGCAGACATACAGGCAAATAAACAGAAACACACGCATACACAAACATCTTGCCTTTTATATATATATATATATATATATATATATATATATATATATATATATAGTGATGATGCACGTATACTGTCTTAATATGTTGAGGAAAAACTGCTAAAAAATTGTAAGTTTAAAAATGTATTTTTTTTTACAGTATTTGTTTATTTCTATTATTATATTTGATATTTCAGACCGTCCTCGGGCCTTCTTTCGAAACAAATGATTTTAAAATTTAAATTAGAAACGTCTTTCGCGAGAGCATTCGTGGAGAGAGATTGTTTACATCACATGACGCAGAAAGCGACAGATTTTTTTTTAAAAATATTTGTAAACGTAAACACATCTTTAATAATACTTATAAATTTTGTTTTAGAGAAATTTTTTTAATTATATATATATATGTCGCTTTTAGAGAAATTTTTTTAATTATATATATATATATATATATATATATATATATATAATTAAAAAAATTTCTCTAAAACAAAATTTGTAAGTATTATTAAAGATGTGTTTACGTTTACAAATATTTTAAAAAAATTCTGTCGCTATATATATATTATCGATTTTCTGCACTATTGTAAGAACTGCAACCTTGAAATTTCTGAATATCGTTTCTTGTGTCTTTGTCTATGAGTGTATGAAATTTGATTAAAATCGGACCACTCCTATAACCCGATTTTTTCGATTATCGATAATTATCTGGGGAACCTCGACACAAAACCTATCTAAGAACACTCGCAGACGCTTATAGAACAACTGTGTAAATTTTCAAGATAATCGGTTCAGCCGTTTCGGAGTCTATAGGTAACAGACACACACAGAGACAAAGTTCCATTTATAAATAAGTTTAGATATATAATAGAGTATATCCATTAGCACCTTCCCACTGATAAAGTGCGATCAGTCCCCATCGATAACGGATTCCTGGATATAGCCTATACTTGGACAAACAATCATTACTATTGCCGTGACTGCAAACAGGTAATTTTGCCACCAGGATTAATAGACTTGCTTCAACGCTTACTGAAAGGATAAACCGATTAACGCTTTTCATATTGCCCATATTGACTGAGACAGAGATAATATTCCGAAAACTTTATTCAGTAATGAACATATTTTACTTCAATAAGAAACCTGGTCTCATCGTCTTGAGCGAACTCATTTTCAAATTGGAAACTTGACACGTAGACGTACGCATTTTTTAAATAGTGATGTTACAAGTTCCAAATACTTCTTGACCTATTTTTATAATCAATGTGATAAACCCACCGAAAACAATGATAAACTCTCTTGTTTCTCAGGTATTAAATGTCGCTAATGGTAGATTTATCCCTTTCTAAAGGTGGACTTGTGTTTTGTTTTTTATTCCTAGAGGCTATGAATTAGATACTAGATAAAAGCCAACAATCTTTTTCAACTTGACCTTTAAACCAAGAATTAATTTATAAAGTAAACATGAAAAAGACTGACGCAGTCACAATTAGGGCGGCCTTTTTTATAATTTCATTCTTCTTTGTTTTAATAGTCGTTGTTGTTTTTGTTAAAGAAAAAGAATACCTGATATAGAAATAAGTTCAGCCTCAAGCAAATATGTTTAGCGTACATAATTTGAAATATGGGTGGCTTAACACTTACGAATGGAATCAACCCGGGCAATTTACGTTCAGTCCCCACTAATGGTAAAGGTGCGAACAACCGTCTCCATACAGGAAACATTAGACATTTATTGACCAAACAGGTAGCAAGATTGCCGTTCGAAAGTTATAAATTATTTCTCTTAAAACATTTTTTTTCGGGAAAATGTTTCATTCTACTGTTGAAACTCTTCAGGCGATATTACATTATTCGGACTATTGTCCTTATCTTTGTTGCCATTTGTACGATGCTTCGGCCGTTGCACGCTTCGGCCTTCTTCAGGTGCTAGAAATTTCAAACCTAACTCTTTATTACTATCATTGGGGTATAACTTTCTTATTTCCTTGCTTAGAGCCTCTTCTGCTAGTCATGAGTTATCTCCCTCTAGCCCTGTAAGTTACTTGTTCATCACTGCTGTAGCCTGATATTGAAATCACAACTCTTTGGGTCAAGTCACAGGAACTAACCAACGTCTATATCCACTGGGCCATTGTGTCTTTAAGGATATAGTGGATATAGACGGCTAATAAAAGAGGCTTCGTACAAGAAATAAGAATGATATACCCCAAAGATAGTAATAAAGAGTTCGGTTTGAAATTTCTAGCACCTGAAGAAGGCCGAAGCGTGCAACGGCCGAAACATCGTACAAATGGCAACAAAGATGAGGACAATAGTCTGAATAATATAAATACTACCTCATCTCAGAAATATAGACAAATAAACACACTCCACCCATATCTATTGAACAGGTGAAGAGGCTCATCCCTTGTTTCCTGGTTAGGATGCGGTTTCCGGTTTTCTCTTTTCTAATATTCTCACTTTGTTTTTGTTTTTTCAATTGGAGTAGATACACTAAACTATCGCCCGGTTCACACTCCACCCACATCTATTGAACAGGTGTAGAGGCTCATCCCTTGTTTTCTGTTTAGGATGCGGTTTCCGGTTTTCTCTTTTCCAATCTCTTCACTCTTATGTAACCCCCTACACATCAGTGGCGTTACCGCCTTGCTCGGGGTGATATGATTAAAAGAAAAAAAAAACAAAAAACGTCGTACAAATGGCAACAAAGATAAGGACAATAGTCCGAATAATGTAACTACTACCTCATCTCAGAAATATAGACAAATAGAATGATCTATTATTAAACGTCGTCCAAATGGCAACAAAGATGAGGACAATAGTCCGAATAATGTAAATACTACCTCATCTCAGAAATATAGACAAAGTCTTTACGCGATATGTTTTATATTATTTGTTTAGTTTCTTAAAGGTTCTTTAGCGCCGGTCTTCGAAATCCGACGAAGGAAATTCCTCTTCAAGATTTAGAAGGTTCGAACAATTGAACCCACTTTTAATAATTGAACTGAAAAAAATTTAGCTATCTGATAATTTATACATTTACACATTTTTGAGGCGTCAAAGCTAACCTCGCAGCCGAGATTGAAAAAGACCTCCAATCCATATTGGACTGGGGTAAGAAATGGCTAGTAAATTTTAATGCTTCTAAAACGAAGCTACTCTCAATTAACCATCATCGACAATCTCACCTACCTCCCATTAGCATGGACCAGGCTTGCCTCCCAGAGAGTAAAACACTACGCCTCCTTGGTCTCACATTTTCAGCGGACCTCAAATGGAATGACTATATCGAATCCATTGCTAAATCCGCTGCTATGAAAGTCGGTTCTCTGTGTAGGGCCCGGAAGTTTTTTCCGTCTAAATCTATCCTGCACATTTATAAATCTACCATCCGCCCGTGCATTGAATACTGCTGCCATATCTGGTCGGGTGCCCCTGCTATTCTCCTCGGGCTTCTCGATAAGGTTCAGAGGAGGGTCTGTAATGTGATAGATACCAACTTGGCAGACCGCCTGCAGTCTCTCTCCTACCGGCGTGACGTGGCTTCCCTGTGTCTCTTCTATAAATACTTTCACGGCTTCTGCTCCGATGAACTTAGATCACTGGTGCCCCCTAAATACGAATTTGAACGAAATACTAGATTAGCAACTAGATCCCACCCTTTTACAGTGAAACCGATAAAATGCAACCGTAACTTCTACTCCAACAGTTTCTTTCCTCGCACTTCCCGACTGTGGAATTCTCTTCCAAACGATTGCTTCTCCGACGGCTACAATCTCCAGGAGTTTAAATGTAAGGTCAATAGACACCTCCTAACACACTAACCTGCTCCCATTCTATCAAAGACTCTTCCCATCTGCCCAACCCTCATCCTCGGTATCCTTACTCATCTGACACCTTCCTCCTGACATTTCCTATGTCTAACCACTCCTTTTTACCTTCCCCTATGTAGCCCCATGCGCAATAGTGGCAGTGGAATGCCTTGAGATGATTAAAAAAAAATGAATTCCATAGCCGACATCAGTATGAGAATCTGGATCTGGTGAAGCGATTTAAGAATGTAACTCTGTTGCGCGTGGAGCATGTTAAAATGTATAAAATTATTATTATTTTTTTTTTTAATCGTATCACCCCGAGCAAGGCGGTAACTCCGCTGATGTGCAGGGAGCTACATAATAGTGAGAAGACTGAAAAAGAGAAAGCCGGAAACCACATCCTAAACAGGGAACAAGGGATGAGCCTCTTAACCTGTTCAATAGACGTGGGTGGAGTGTGAACCGGGCGATAGATAGATCTATCTACTCCAATTGAAAAAAACACACAAAAAAAAAAAAAAGTGAGAAGATTGGAAAAGAGAAAGCCGGAAACCACATCCTAAACAGGGAACAAGATGGGTTAAATAATAGGATAGATTGGGTTCTATAGCCTTGGCTGGCAACCAATCTACTGCAGAAAGCAATGGCAACCTACTGTGAGATAATCTATTTCTGTTTAGATTAATCGTATTAACGCTATCTCCATATAACTCTTCGCCTGTGGTATCGATAGTAGAACTTCTTTTGCTAGGAATTCAATTGTATTATGAGTGGACCCGTGATGTCTGTGATAGAAGGAATATATATATATATATATATATATATCGGTCTTTATTATAACAGAGAGAATATATATTCTTTATTATTCGACGTCATTATTATTGCAAAATGAACTGAGCCGAGGGCGCCTCGCTATTGTCTTTCTCTCACTCTTCATGAGAGTAACAGTGGATATATAACTCCAAATGAATAAGGAACGAGGAAAATAATTGCAACGTTCAAATCATTAATTTAAAACAGTGGTAAATATAAAAATAAAGCAATGAATATTTACTATAAATTATACTTTAGAACATGTACAAGCTTCAATCTACTACAACGGCACACCACATGTTCACTTTTCAAACCTTCTTGTAAAACCCTAAAAAAGTCTCTTTCCATTCCTTTCTGAAAGAACAATGATTTTGATTAAGATTGTTTAATGAAAGCTGCAGTGATTTTCACTGTTTAAAACGAATACAAAGACAAGGAAAAATGACTGAAAAAAACCCAGCAAAGAACAAAAACAAGATGGCGGGCAATCATGACTTTGATTAATGGTAATTGCCATAAACTTCTTGTCATGGTAAATATACAGTAACCTCCATTACTTTGCGTGATCAGTTGAAACTTTGACAGCTGTTTAAGATCTTTTACCCTAGCCAACCGGGAATAGAAAGTAAAATTCAAGGCGTCGTTCAATATTTGATATGTGCAGTCGTTTCCGTTTGTTGCATAAAGATTATAAGCTGGCATTTTTTATTACATGCTACACCCCAAAGATGTGTGTTAAACTGAGTCGTTTTCCATCAAGAGTGGGACCATTGTGTAACATGCAGGCAGGAGTACTAGCAAAATCAACAAAACTTTGGCCATACAGTTAATCAACTGCCGAAGTAATCAAGGACAAGGCTAAAATATAGGCATTAAAAAGGTTTCTGCGTTCGGATTTCAAGCTGGTTAAAACTGATTGGATAGACTATGACAATCCCATGGTTGGCTCGCCCAATAAAACCAATTGGACAATTGTGGTTTATGAAACCACTAAATGAATTTCAGTTTAATTACGCAACTTTATTAATGTTATTTGTACTTAAAAGAAAGATTTAAAAAAGAAATACACATGTTTAATTACAAATAGGGTTTCGTTTTAATTAACATGGTCTGTAGTGAAGAGTCAACATTACAGAAAAGAGATTTAAATTTGAATTTAACCGACTTTGACATTTTTAAGGGAGATGAGATAAAAATTGAGAAAGTTTTACATAACCTCTCATTTTTTCATAAATTATATATATATATATATATATATATATATATTCTAAACATATACTGTTAAATATAAGAGACAATGAATGTCTATTATGTTTAATCATGAGCCGTTCTAAACATCGTATTTTGGCTTTAATTTCAGTTGAAAATAAAAACAAAAATTCTCCAACATTTGGATAATTTTTTATTAAGTTGGTTCTAAGCTTTCGGACCACATGAGCCATCGTCAGAGAGGTTATAAGGACGGTAACACAAAAATATCCACCATCAGCGACGATTTTATCTTGTGTTGACATAAAACTCCGCTAAACAACAGCAACAATTACCAAAAACTAGCAAACGCATTTCGCAAATTTGCAATGCGGTTCTATGACGCCACACCGCGGGATATTTAACAGTATATGTTTAGAATATATATATATATATACACCTGGTATATAAGGTAAATTCCGATAGAGACGGACAGCAAGGTTCGCCTGTGAAATACGTATTACCCATGAAATTGTAGAATTTTTTTTTTAATCATATCACCCCAAGCAAGGCGATAACGCCACTGATGCGCAGGGGGGCGACGTAAGAGTAAAAAGATTGGAAAAGAGAAAGCCGGAAACCACATCCTAAACAGGGAACAAGGGATGAGCCTCTTCACCTGTTCAATAGACGTGGGTGGAGTGTGAACCGGGCGATAGTTTAGTCTATCTACTGATTAATTGAATTAAAATGCAAACATCAAAGCCAAATAACAAAATCCAAGTAATTTAAATTTTGGTTTAACTAAATTCTTTTAAAAATATTATTTCTTCAAAATATTTGACATTAATATGAAATAATGGCTAAATTCATTTTCATATATATTTTGTTTTATTTTGCTAACACTAGCAGAGAATAAAAAAAATGAATAATTCATGGTGAGGCAGGTCAGTGAATAACGATAAAATTTTTTCTAGAAAATAAATATATATATATATATGTGTGTGTGTGTGTGTAAATAAGTATGTATATGTGTATACGCGCAGATAGACACCAACATATAAATATTTATCAGGTGTTAATAGAACCGTGCTCAATGCACTAGAACAAAGCAAAAACTTAGTATTAATAAATATACATAATATCCAAAGTTTTAGGCACGACTTGGAGTTTCATACGTTATGCAATCTTCAGGTGCATATTATGAACTGAACGTTTTCGATTTGAATTAGCTGTTAGGTTTACTTAAGGTCGTTACAAATAGTAAATCGTATGTGAATATTTTTTATTATTAAATGTATAATTTACTTTGGTTAATCAGTCAGTTAGGTGCCATACATGATACACGATTTGGGTGAACATATCTCGAAAGAAACATCACTGACTGGGCAAAAATTATCCCGCAGTAGGTTGCTACGGTAGACTGGTTACCAGCCAAGGCTATAGAACCTAATCTGTCTTATATTTAATCTATTATTTAAGCCATAACTGGGGGGAAAAACGGTAATAATCCGTCCCTCCTCTTCCTTTTTGCATTGACTAAGCATCTGCCGTTAAGTTTGGTTAAACGCCCTGACAGTAGGGTGCACTCAGAATTTTTTAATAAAATATATAACTGTTTGACGGTACAAAACCTGTAAATTGCTTTAAATATCACAAACGGAAAGATCTCTCAAGGGATCCCACAACACATCAGGAGAGAACCGTAGTGATCGAAGAACGAAAAAAATATTCACGTGAGCAAAAAGGTTGGGGGATCAGAGGCGTGTAAACAAAAAGAAAGTCGTTGGATTTGTTCGGGGATATTTTTTAACACTCACCCCCCCCTCTTTCACCTATTCATTTTTTGTACATATTTTATCTAATATCTATATATTTAATCATTTCCCCTCAATTTTATCCCCCTCGCTAATTGTTTACATGCCTCTGTTCCCCCCCCCCCCCCAGCTTTTTGCTCACGTGAATATTTTTTTTTGTTCTTTGATCACAACCAACGGTTCTCTCCTGATGCCTTGTTGGCGAAAGGGATCCCTTGAGAGATCCTTCCGTTTGTGATTTTTAAAGCAATAATATATATTAGAAACCCCATTGTTTGATACGCCGGTATTAACTGAATTTTGATCATACATTTTTACAGTATGCTGTTCAATCCCTTTGATTAATATCCAACATAGAATTAAGTGCATTAACAAAGAAGGAGATTGTGTAAAAATACAAAATATTTGTTGCCTGAATTTTTTTAATCATCTTCCTACAAAGGTCTTGATATACCTTAGTAAATTTATATCATCAAATGCTGCGTGTATGTTTGAGTTTACTGAGTGAGATTAAAAGTTTGGACCCGGTGGGATAACTACCGGATTTTATTTCAGCTTAGCCGAGTAAATTTTGATACTTTGAGTGCTCCATAGTATTCACAAGAACGCTTAGTTCATCAACTAATTTTGATAGCTTTTCCTGATGTTACCCTATGTAGATGTTTTACATTCAACTTAGGATATGCAAATCAGGCAACCTCTCACATACAGATAAATCTCCAGGGGTTTTAGACGCAGAGAAAGTAGTGTGCTCTGACCCAACTGCGCTCGGTCTAACGGTGTATATTGCGTGCGTTAACTGGCCCTAGTTAGTCGCACTTCAGTCTGCAGCTGTTCGCTTACGTTCCGCCCCAAGTGATCGATGTTGTCAAATGATCAATTGAAAATCCTTCACGTTTTTTTTTTTAATCATTTCACCCCGAGCAAGGCGGAAACGCCACTGGTGTGCAGTGGGTTACATAAATGTAAAAAGATTAATCAGAAAAGAGTGAGGAGTACAAACTAGTTAGAAAGGAACAATAGAAAGCTGAGAAAGCAGGTGCGATGACAGATACATAGGTGGGGAGAAAGGGAAGGTTATACAGGGGAGGGGAGAGAGCTAGAGTCCAGTGGTTAGTAGATGAGTACTTACTCTGCTAAGTTGTGATTTCTGATCACAGAGAAGTTAAGGACCTAAAGAAAAAGGAGACGGTCGTCTTCATGCTGCACTTTTCGACAACCGCAAATCAAGAGGCGGTTGGGTGTATAATGCAGAAAGAAGGGAAACAGACAAGAACAAAAAAACTGCAAGACAGTAGCAAAGGCCAGCCTATGTGGACTAATGATTATATGCATCTCTTTGTACAGAGATAGAGAAAGAAAAATATAAAAAGACAATATAATCCAACTTTTTTTCAGAGTCCGCAGATTACCACTGCTACTATGACTGTTGTTATTGGAAGTAATGCAGCCTTTATTGGAGAGCGAGAGAGAGTTTCCGCGTCTTCACTCCACGCGTTCCCGCCGAGTCTCTAGTCTGTGTGACAATCTCTGCATCGTTCTGACTTTATTTTCAAACCCGTTGTCTTTTGCTAAATTAATTTTAATATGGCGTGGGGTGATAAGTGATCGGAATGTCTCTCCATTCAAATTTAACTTCAACTTCGGATATCTGGTTTAATTACCCTCCTACGGCTTCGAGTTGATATCTGCAATCAGGACGCATGGAGATACGATTCTGTTGACTTTATATATTCACCTGTCATCGTTAATTACAATTCCATCCGTACGTGGGTGGTCTCTTTCTAAATCCGACCGATAATTTCCAATTTTCAGTCAATCCTCTATTTCTCTCTCCGAGAAAGGGAAAGAGGAAAATTTCGCAAGGCCATCTTGTCTTTGTTAAATTATCAGTAGATGTCATCTCGTAAATTCCTTGTGTTTCGCCTCTCACTTTCTCTCGGCCACCCCAGCGCTTATTTCGTTTTTCCTGTCTCTCCGAGTCCTTTATAAGAAAAAAGAGAAATTATATATACATATATGGGAGAGAGAGATTCTCCAAATATTTATTCATGGATTCGGAATCCAGGGTCTATCGATACTCGTTTTAACGTGTGTGCATAAGGAACACACTTACAGTGTTAAATACTGTTTTTCTACATTGTTTCGTTATCAAAATGTCTTCATTTTCATTCTCTCCTAAAATCATGGCGTGATTCTTTCTCTTGGATTTCGACCATCCTATGTTGTACTCCTGTTTTTTAGCAATTCACCCCAAACAAGACGACAACGCCACTGAGAACCAAACAACTCCTGAGAGAGAGAGAGAGAGAGAGAGAGAGAGAGAGAGAAAGAGAGAGTAAGAGAGTGAGAGAGAGAGAGAGAGAGAAAAAGAGAGAGAGAGAGAGAGAAAGAGAGAAAGAGTCAGAGAGAGAGAAAGAGTCAGAGAGAGAGAAAGAGTCAGAGAGAGAGAAAGAGTCAGAGAGAGAGAAAGAGAGAGAGAAAGAGAGAGTCAGAAAGAGAGAGTCAGAGAGAGAGAGAAAGAGAGAGTCAGAGAGAGAGAGAAAGAGAGAGTCAGAGAGAGAGAGAAACAGAGAGTCAGAGAGAGAGAGAAACAGAGAGTCAGAGAGAGAGAGAGAGAGAGAGAGAGAGAGAGAGAGAGAGAGAGAGAGAGAGAGAGAGAGAGAGAGAGAGAGAGAGAGAGAAAGAGAGAGAGAGAGTGAGAGAGAACTTCAGAAGGCACTAGAAAACCATTCTTAAAAAAGAAACGATATATACATTTCTACTCCTGTTCTAAAGACCAGGGACTTTTTTCTTTTCTTATTGCTACATTTTATTAGAATGTTTAACAATTCTCTTTGTCCTGTTAACCCACTTTTACCCAGTGCCCTCATTTGAGGACAGCATAAAAAAACTTTAGAAAATAATGCGTATAAATCCTTAAATAAAAACATTATTATATATAGGTAGTGAGGACATATTGATTCATCAATAAAAGTACGTTCCAAATATTGCCCGGTTGGAAAAAAAAATTCTTGTGATTTATAAATGAATTTAATGTTCTAAAACCTGAGGACATTGGGTTAAAATGGGTTAATCATCTGCAACCGTGCCTTCGTTTTTTCCATTCTGTAGGGCCATGTGTTCGTTGTTGGTCTGCGGAGTGCTTCGTCTTTCTCCTCCCCAGAGTCGTTATGTCAGTGCCAGCGATACTACGCTGTTTTTAGGTTTGCTATAATGATCGTATTTCGGTCTGAATTACTGGGATGAGGAGTTATTTCCATTATTTACGAACAGACTATTATCCTAATTGTTGTTATCAAAACGTTTCTGTTGATGTGCCATCCGGCCTTCATAAAGTACTTGTCGAGCCGAGTAATCCTCAAATTAACTGGAGATTACATAACTTTCCTGAATGTTACCTGAATCGGCAAGAACCTGATGAAGGCTAGAGGCTACCACCGCCGAAGCCTTGTGATAACAGCAATAAAAATGAGGACAATGTTTTGCGTGTAAATAAGTAAAAGCCGTGTTATTACAAAAGAGGGAACATAATATTACTCTTTCAAGGATCCAGTTGCTTATTCTATTGATACTAAAAGTTAAAAATGAGGTAAGGAAGGTAAGACTGTGATCCGCCAACTTTACGAATCGACAGAACCTGTCTGCTTTGAAATTCTGTCATTTGCCTCAGATCAAATATAGACTTCTGTCTTCATTTCATTTTTAGGTTTTATGCGTAAAATTCGAATCTAGTTGTTAAATCTTCATCTTGCATGGTAACTTTTAGTTAATACTGAGCATTAGTAAGAGACAGCTAAAGTTCCTGGGACATGCAATGGAGAAGGAGGTCTTGGCGAACCTGATATTAACAGGCCAGATAGAGGGGAAAAGAGACAGGGGGAAAACAGCGGATAACATATTTGAAGCGCCTGATCAGGTGGATGACAGAACGAGGGTTGTTTGGTGTAACAGGAGAAAGCGGGCTAAACGCCACCAGAGATAGGAAGACGTGGAAAGCCATGATCACCTACGTTCTGAAAGGACAGTGACATAGAAGAAATTTTTGGTTAAAAAAATTGAACGTCTTTCTTTCTACTTTGTTAATATGTTTTCATATGAAAATTATTTCCCTTTTATAATCATTGCAGGTGGTTTGGTTGAGTTCTCTTTTGTAAATCTTTAAAGCTAGATAAAGCCGGACAGACGGTTTCACGTTTCTAGTATTTACTACTTAAAAGAATACTTTTGATTAACGTACACATGAGAAGGATGTGCGTTGTGGCCCAGTGGATATCGACTCGGAACGAGAAATCGGGGAGCCGAGTTCGAATTCCAGTTAAATTCGTTGCAATCATATACGCGCAAATACCCTTGGGAAAGGTATTAATCCGTCTCTTCCTTCAAGTTATGGGTCAAATAACAGGACGGATTGGGTTCTTTAGCCTTGGTTGGCAACCAGTCTACCGCAGAAAGCAATGGCAACCTACTGCGGGATAATCTTCTGCCCAATCAGTCAAGTCTCTTTCGAGACATGATCGCCCAAGCGTGTATCACGTATGGCACTTAACTGACTGACTGAATATAATAATCGAAAACATGATTAAGGCTTTTACTGGGCATAAAGTGAGGTATCAGTTTTATAATTGTTATGAAGTAATAAACTGATTCCCCACTAATTACTACTTAAAAATACAATACATCTCTTCTCCCCTCTAGCTATGAGTCGAATAACAGGACAGATTGGGTTCTATAGCCTTGGTTGGCAACTAGTCTACCGCAGAAAGCAATGGCAACCTACTGCGGGATAATCTTCTACCTAGTCAGTCATGTCTCGAAAGAGACATGATCGCCCAAGCGTGTATCACGCATGGCACTTAGCTGACTGACACATGGGAAGTTGATTCATTACGGTGATATATTTGTGTAATCAGTTCATTAAGTGTCATACATAATACACGCTTCCACGAATCAAGTCTCAAAGAGACATGACTGATTGGGTAGAATAATTCCCCACGGTAGGTTGCCATTACATTCTGTGATAAACTGGTTACCAACCAAGGATATAGAAAAAAAATCTATTACTATTTAACCCATAGTTGAAAAAGAGAAAAGGTTTAATACCTTTCCAATTTGAATTCAACTTTAATTCGAACTCGGCTCTCCGATTTCTCGTTCTAAGTCGATATCCACTGCACCGCAACTTACACACACACATCGAATAATCCTATTCTTTTGTTACGTTGTGGGACAACTAACAAACAAAAGAATGTTTGGCCGTTCACATTCTATCGTCTAAGATGAAATAGATATCACGCCTCAGAATGAGATGAAAATTGTAAGCCATATTTTTTTTAACAATGTAAATTAAACTAATTTTTTTTCTTTCCATGTAAAACTAACAAAATATAGCGTAAGTCAATACCTCGTTTAAGGATATGTGCGATTTTTTGATTTCGTTAGCGGATTCTTTGTTTAACAGAGGAAAGAAAAATAGTTGTTATGCAAAGAATTTTCCTTTAATTATAAAAATAAATGTTCTGTTTACTATGTACAGTGTACCTTCAGGACGTAGGCGATTATGACTTCACAACTTTCTATCGTTCGTAGCTCTAATCAATATTTGTTTCCTTACTATTGCTCTTGACCTTCTGTCCTACCACCCGTTCGCAGAAGCCCATTTATCTCTGTCGCGGAGTAGTTTTCGCAATGAAGGTTATAATCGTGCTATGTCGGTTGCTAATCGACTTAACGTACCCAAAATGTTAGGAACTTGGTAATCTTCCACTGAAAGCTGACTCCTTAGTATTCGGCTAACTGCCGACTAATATCAACTGCCTAGTAGTTTTAAAGAATTCCTATGAACTTCCTTATAACTCTTATTAATATAGGAGGGAGAGTCCATTATCTGAAGAATAGGGTTGTTTCCCTTAACAATCTCTATCCCTATTTGTCGTAAATATGTCCTGTAAGTGTCAAGAGCCTGGAGTATTCAAAGAAATACTGACTTATAGGGTGCACTTAGATACATGAAAATTATTAAGAAATTATTATATACAATTAAATCAAAAACAAATATTTTTTTTCCCTTGATGCCAAGCTAAAATAAAATAGGTATGCAATATCGACGAGAACAGTTCGAGTTTCGTCCCTGTCTATTACATTCAGTTTGCAATAACGACCTTTGGAAGGCATGAATCCACTTCTTTCTATTCAAGTTCGATTGATAGCCAGTGTAGGAGAAAAAAATGCAAAAATAAAAAATAAAATAACGATTCTCCCAGAAACCATTCTAATCAAAACTTATATAATAAATGGAACTTTGTGTGTGTGTGTGTGTGTGTGTCCGTTATCTATAGACTCCGAAACGGCTGAACCGATTTTCTTGAAAATTTACACAGTTGTACTATAAGCGTCTGCGAGTGTTCTTAGCTAGGTTTTGTGTCGAGATGCCCCCCGATAAATATCGAAAATCGATAATCGAAAAAAATCGAGTTATACAAGGAGGGGCTCGGTTTTAATCAAATTTGATACACTCATAGACAAAGACATAAGAAACGATATTCAGAAGTTTCAAGGTTTCAATTCTTAAAATAGTGCAGAAAAAACACAGACATACAGGCAGATAAACAGACACACACACACAAACATCTCATATATATAAGGAAAGATGTTTGTGTGTGTGTCTGTTTATCTGCCTGTATGTCTGTATTTTTTCAGCCTTTTTATTTTAGTTTTTGCTTCGGGTTTGGCTCTAAGTAGGTATAATTGTAGTTCTTAGTCTCAGCCATGATACCATTTACTCAGAGGACTTATTTAGCCTTTAAAATTCAGTTTATGACCAAGAAAACTTATTTGATATCGATACCAGGAAATCAAAATTTGACTTACATCCATTCATTTTTCTTTCAGTCTACGGTTTCGCTTTAACTGGAAACAACTATTGCTTTTTAGTCTTTCGTGCCAACGTCCAAAGAGTCTGAGCTTCAGGACCATGTATTAGTTTTAAAACTTTCATTACACCCGAGCAACGCCGGGCTATACTGCTCGTGTATATACATTAGGTGTGATTAGTAAATTGTCGCAATTACTTTATTATTTCAAATATTGTTTAGACTGAGTCTGAACTCCAGGACCATGGATTAGTTTTAAAGCTTTCAATACACCCGAGCAACGCCGGGCAATACTGCTAGTAAAAAATGAAATAATAACGATTTCCCCAGAAACCATTCTAATTCACCCATATTAAAAAATGAAGTTACATAAATATGTATTGAACGGGCAAAGCATTTGCTTAAATATGTACTGAACGGACATGGCGTTTGCACAAATACAGTACTGTGCAAAAGTATTAGGACAAGAATTATTTTATCTTTTATGAGGCATATTGAAAGAAAACAATTTAAGGTAATTTATTTGATTTACTCAACAAATGCTTTAACAAGAAAAAATACTTGTTACAAAATAAATTTAATATTTAGTATAATAGCCTTTTGTTTTGATCACAGCCTTCATTCTATCAGGCATTAACATCACAATATATCTAATGGTATCTCCTGCCAAGCAGCTTATATTTGTTCCCAAAGTGTGTCATATAAAGTAACATTAGATTTATAAAAATTTTTTTTATCTAAAATATCCCATAGATGTTCAATAGAGTAGTTTCAAAATAACTTGTTTAATAGAAAATAGGAAAAATTAAATATAACTTCTTTTTAATACATTTCTTTTACACCTAGTTTTAAATAATCAATATTTATTAGCAATTTACTTGGGTTTTCACCTTGTATTTGAATTTCAGTGAGTTTTTTTTTTTTAGGAAAATCACCTCTGTCCTAATACTACCGGTAGTGTGCAAACGTGTTAGGACAGGGGTGATTTTAAACTTTATTTTGAGGCCTCATAAAAGATAAAATAGTTCTTGTCCTGATACTTTTGCACAGTACTGTATATAACAACAAAAGTGAACGAACAAGATGTTTACATAAATATATACTGAACTGGAAAAAGCATTTGCCTAAATATGTACTGAACGGAATGGGAGTTAAAAAATTACATACCGAATAAACATGGTGATAAAAAAATGAAGCGAGAAAACATTTATTTTATTTCTGATACTTAATGAGCAAACATACTAAGAGCCACAAGGGATAGGGAGACGTGGAGAGCCATGATCGCTTACGTTCTGAAAGAACATGGCACATAGAAGAAGAAGAAATATTTTTTGGAAGATGAAAATCCACTTCTTGTCTTTCTTTCCTGTAGGGTTTGAGTAGCCTTGTGTGGCAGTCATTCTAGGTGAAGAGCAATTCTTTCTTAATTTAAAACTGTGCAGACATTAAGAGGTTCTGGAGAAGTCATTGCAATCAACGCACAGCTAAGAAAAATAACTTGTGGGAAAGTATATCCCACAAAAATGTAGCATTTAAAAAGAAACACACACACATATATATATATATATATGTATATATATATATATATAGAACAACTGCTTCTGCTAGATCTTTATTTCTCCATAAAAAAATGTTATCAAAATATTAAGTGCTTTGCCACCTTCTTACGCACCTCAAATTCTTGCCTCTAACAATTCAGCGATACCGTTACAGATCTTTTAACTTTTATGCTTCGTTGAAAAGTTATATCGTTTGCGAGAGAAGTTCTCAAGCCGGAGTTATTTCACCGAGGCTTTTAGATAAGATCTGTGTCGTGAAAAGTGTTTGTGAGGAGAGAGTTACTAAAACAAGGGGATGATTCTTTGTAAGAGGGCCTTCAAGTTTAAGCGGGAATTTCAGGGACGACCAGGCAACGACAATGTTCTTTCTTTCTGTGATTTTCGCTGTCATATCGCTTTAAAGTTCGTTATAACGATTCGTTCACAGAGAAAATGTAAATGAAGATACATATATATGTTTGTAAAGAAAGGAAGAAATTGAAGAGAATTCTTTAGACTTTAAAGTAAGTACCTCCAATATTTCGGCATAAATTTTCGGTACCTAAGTTTAAAATGAAAAACATTCTTGAAGATTTCATTTTAGATTAAATTACAAGTTTATTGATTAAATTAAGTAAAAAATTCTGGTGTATTTCAGATATAAATTATATCGGAATATCACATTTAATTTCGATTTCTTAAAATTTTCTTAAAAGCGGCCATTTTCTTAATTTTCAGAAATTTTTAAACAAACAAAAATTCATCGATTTTAAAAATATTTCAAAAAATTTCTGACACTTTATTTTAATAACGTTAGAAAATTGCAAGTTAAATTAATCTGATTTTAAAGAAATATTACTTACTAATAGCATAAAAAGTAATATACAACCAATTATTAACGATTGGTCGTGTTTATTTGATCGAATATTTGATGGACTGTTGAATTACGAAGCTATGACAGCTGCTACGCATGACCAAAAGTGCAATTTCCATAAACTTAAAGGAAGGGACAAAAGTCTTAAATTACGTAACCTTTTCATAATTATGGCAATTTTAGTCAACCATACATAAAAATAAGAAACGTATTAAGTAAACACCCAAAAACAGAATTTTACACGATTTTAAACTATTATATATTATTATAATTAAAGTGTAAAAAAAAAAAAAAATTAAAGTTCATGTAAAAATTCATTATTCAAAAAATGTTTATTTCTTCAGACAATAATGTCCTTAATATTAATTATTTACAAAAGCAATTAGAAGCTTTTCTAATTAAGTAATGTCATAGTTTTATTGGATTTATTATTTTTCAAATCAGAGTAGGTTTTCATTTAGATAGCACTAATTTGGCAAAAAAAAAGAAAAAGAAAAGAAAAAAGAAAAAGAAAAGAAAAAAGAAAAAAAGAAAAAGAAAAAAAGAAAAAGAAAAGAAAAAAGAAAAAGAAAAGAAAAAGAAAAAAGAAAAGAAAAAAGAAAAAGAAAAGAAAAAAAAGAAAAAAAGAAAAAAAGAAAAGAAAAAGAAAAAGAAAAGAAAAGAAAAGAAAAAGAAAAAAGAAAAAGAAAAAGAAAAAGAAAAAGAAAAAAAGAAAAAAGAAAAAAAGAAAAAAAGAAAAAAGAAAAAAAGAAAAAGAAAAAGAAAAAGAAAAGAAAAGAAAAAGAAAAGAAAAAGAAAAGAAAAAGAAAAAGAAAAAAGAAAAAAGAAAAAGAAAAAAAGAAAAAGAAAAAAAGAAAAAAGAAAAAAGAAAAAAAAGAAAAAAGAAAAAAAGAAAAAGAAAAAGAAAAAGAAAAAAGAAAAAGAAAAAAGAAAAAGAAAAAAAGAAAAAAGAAAAAAAGAAAAAAAGAAAAAGAAAAGAAAAAAGAGAAAAAAGAAAAAAGAAAAAAAGAAAAAAGAAAAAGAAAAAAAGAAAAAAGAAAAAAAGAAAAAAAGAAAAAAAGAAAAAAAAGAAAAAAAAGAGAAAAAAAAAGAGAAAAAAAAGAGAAAAAAAAAGAAAAAAAAGAAAAAAAAAGAGAAAAAAAAGAAAAAAAAGAAAAAAAAAAGAGAAAAAAAAAAGAGAAAAAAAAAAGAGAAAAAAAAAAGAGAAAAAAAAAAGAGAAAAAAAAAGAGAAAAAAAAAAGAGAAAAAAAAAGAGAAAAAAAAAGAAAAAAAAGAAAAAAAAGAGAAAAAAAAAGAGAAAAAAAAAGAGAAAAAAAAAAGAGAAAAAAAAAGAGAAAAAAAAAAGAGAAAAAAAAAGAGAAAAAAAAAAGAGAAAAAAAAGAGAGTAAGTGATTTACAATCTCCCAAGACTCCTACTTCTAACAAAAACAAAAACAAAAAATTGTCAGGGAGCACGAAGGGTATGTGCGAAATTTCATGAAATTAAGTGGAAAGGTAACACATTAAGAAAAAACAAAAAAAAATTTACTAAAAACAAAACTTTCAAAAATAATTTCATTCATTTGTGAATAAATCCTGAAAATTCCATTAACATCGGACAACTTTTTGATTTTTACAAAAAAGTCGAAATAAATGTAAAAGCGCGCGCAAAAAAAAAAAAAAAAAAAAAAAAAAAAAATAAAATAAAATAAAAATCAATGTTAAGTTAGAGAAGGCGATGACGTAAACAAAACAAAAGATTTTAACCAAAATATCCAACGTATTAGAAAGTCATCTTAATAATAACATGAACATTTTAACGATAAAACTTTATTTTCGTTGAGTTTGGAAGGTACCTACTTTAAAGAAAATTCGATGGGCCAACTGTCAACGAAATATGTGTAACTGTATCACTACAATCAAATATAGGGGGAAAACTCTCTAAGAATTTGGCGAGGTTATTTTCACTTAAACGCTTAAGACACCCACAAGCCTAATCTAGTGAGATTACTATTTTACCATTCATTAAAATTCATAGAATGTTTAGCAAATAACAAAAAAGATCATAAGTGGTGATTAAAAAAAAAATGTAGAAACTAAAAAGAAAACTAAGAATACAAAAGCAACAATAGAAAAAAATGTCGTTTATATTGAGCCAAAAAAAAAAAAAGGAGGGTATAAAATGAGTCGTTTACGATATACTACGTACCGCACGCACCCCCATATATATGAATGAGGTATGGAGGTAAAAAGTATACGTATGTATATATCCTCGCCTCCACCGTCTCCGGGGTCTCCTCGGCCTAACTCCCTCAAATGGAATGGCTACATCGAATTCATAGCTAAATCTGCTGCTAGGAAAGGTCGGTTCACTGTGTAGGGCCAGGAAGTTTTCACCGTCTAAATCTGTCTTACACATATATAAATCTACCATCCGCTCGTGTACTGAATACTGCTGCCATATCTGGTCGGGTGCCCCTGCTATTCACCTCGGGGTTATTGACAAAATCCAACGGGGAATCGACAATGTGATCGATCCCGACTTGGTAGCTCAGCTGCAGTCACTTTCTCACCGACGTAACGTGGCTTCCCTCTGTCTCTTCTACAAATACTTTCACGGCTTCTGCTCCGATGAGCTTAGCTCCATGGTGCTCCCTCTGCATGAATTTAGTCGAGCTACTAGACTAGCGGCTAGGTCCCACCCTTTTAAAGTTAAACCAATCTAATGTAACCGCAACTTCTACTCTACAGCTTCTTTTCTCGCACTTCCCGCCTGTGGAATTCCCTTTCGCATTCTTGCTTTCCCGACAACTACACTCTCCAAGAATTTAAATGTAAGGTCAACTGTCATCACCTATATCTCTGACTTTCATCTATTCCCTGATGATCGTTTCTTCGTCCACTCATCACACAATTATTCTCATCTTTCTCTTATCCATTCTCTAAAATCCCCTATAACTTATTCCTATTTCTCATCAAAATAATATATATATATATATATATATATATATATCCGATTGTATGTAGAACGGAAGAACGAATATTTACAACGTTCAAAACATTAATTTAAAACAGTGCTCGATATATAATCTATAGAGCTTTGAATATTAATTATAAATTATATTTTAGAACATGTACATAATTCTTTGTAAATATCGGTTAAGAAGGTACATTTGTTTCGACATTGAAAGTTCAGTGTCTCTTCAGACGTAATGTGTAGGAATGGAATTGCCTCTTTTCTTATATTGGGTTAGTTGTGTTAGCGTGATGGTTGGGGTTAGTGATAGTTAAGCTGGTCATGCGTATTGACCGTTGAGGTTTTGAAGGGAGCAGTGGGGGTAGCTAAAATGATTGATCCAGAGGACTCTTTGACCTCACGGCAGAGTTAGCCGTTAGAATTTAAATGCTAAATGTTTCAATGTCGAAACAAATGTACCTTTTTAACGGATATTTATAAAAAATTATGTACATGTTCTAAAATATAATTATATACATACATATATATATATATATATATATATATACACACACAAATATAAAAATAATTAATTACATATATATATGTTTGTGTGTGTGTGTGTGTGTGTGTAATTTAAAGATCTGGAATTTGAAATAATAGTTGAAACAAACAAGAAGGTAGTCCAATATTTTGATGTAGAATTTTCTTTACAAACTGGCAGTGTCTCTCCATCTAAGCAAACGCAACTTTAAAGTACATAAACACAAAATCTAACCAAGCACATCTATGAAGGAATAAAGCACAGGCTATTTTAAAAAATACGTCAAACAAAGCAATATTTGATGGTGAGAAAAATATTATGAAGATTCCCTAAAATATCTGGTCATAAAAACATTTTAGAATACAAACCCCAACAAAGCAGACAAATGAAAAATAATAATAGAAATCAAAATATTATCTGGTTCAAGCCGCCACTTAACTTAGAAGTAAAAACCAAAATAAGACAAACAGAAAGAGGCGAGAGCGACAACGAAAGAAAGAAGAGAAAGAAAGAAAGAAAGAGAAAGAAAGAAAGAAGAGAAAGAAAGAAAGAAGAGAAAGCGACAAAGAAAGAGAGAAAGAGAGAGTGAAAGAAAGAAAGAGAGAAAGCGAGAGCAAAAGAAAGAAAGAGGCGAGAGCGACAAAGAAAGAAAGAAAGAAAGAAAGAAAGAAAGAGAAAGAAAGAAAGAGAGAGAAAGAAAGAAAGAAAGAAAGAAAGAAAGAAAGAAAGAAAGAAAGAAAGAAAGAAAGAAAGAAAGAAAGAAAGAAAGAAAGAAAGAAAGAAAGAAAGAAAGAAAGAAAGAAAGAGAGAAAGAAAAGAAAGGAAAGAAAGAAAGAAAGAAAGAAAGCGACAAAGAAAGAGAGAGAAAGCGAGAGCGACAAAGAAAGAGGCAGAGAGCGACAAAGAGAGCGAGAGCGACAAAGAAAAGAAAGAGGCGAGAGCGACAAAGAAAGAAAGAGGCGAGAGCGACAAAGAAAGAAAGAGGCAGAGAGCGACAAAGAAAGAAAGAGGAGAGAGCGACAAAAGAAAGAAAGAGAGGGAGAGAGCGACAAAGAAAGAAAGAGAGAGAGCGACAAAAGAAAGAAAGAGGAGAGAGCGACAAAGAAAGAAAGAGGAGAGAGCGACAAAGAAAGAAAGAGGGAGAGAGAGCGACAAAGAAAGAAAGAAAGAGGAGAGCGACAAAGAAAGAAAAGAAAAGGAGAGAGCGACAAAGAAAGAAAGAAAGAGGAGAGAGCGACAAGAAAAAGAAAGAAAGAGGCAGGAAGCGACAAAGAAAGAAAAGAAAGGGCGAGAGCGACAAGAAAAGAAAAGAAAGAGCGAGAGCGACAAAGAAAGAAAGAAAGGAGAGAGCGACAAAAGAAAGAAAGAAAGAGCGAGAGCGACAAAAGAAAGAAAAGAAAAGAGCGAGAGCGACAAAAGAAAGAAAGAAAGAGGCGAGCGACAAAAGAAAGAAAGAAAGAGGCGAGAGCGACAAGAAAAGAAAGAAAGAAAGAGAGCGAGAGCGACAAAAGAAAGAAAAGAAAGAGCGAGAGCGACAAGAAAAGAAAAGAAAGAGGCGAGAGCGACAAGAAAAAGAAAGAAAGAGAGAGGCAGAGAGCGACAAAAGAAAGAAAGAAAGAGCGAGAGCGACAAGAAAGAAAGAAAGAGAGCGAGAGCGACAAAGAAAGAAAGAAAGAGGCGAGAGCGACAAAGAAAGAAAGAAAGAGAGCGAGAGCGACAAAGAAAGAAAGAAAGAGCGAGCGACAAGAAAAGAAAGAAAGAGGCGAGAGCGACAAAGAAAGAAAGAAAGAGGCAGAGAGCGACAAGAAAAAGAAAGAAAGAGGCAGCGAGAGCGACAAAGAAAGAAAGAAAGAGGCGAGAGCGACAAAGAAAGAAAGAAAGAGGCGAGAGCGACAAAGAAAGAAAAAGAAAGAGGCGAGAGCGACAAAGAAAGAAAGAAAGAGGCGAGAGCGACAAAGAAAAGAAAAGAAAGGGCGAGAGCGACAAAAGAAAGAAAGAAAGAGAGAGCGAGAGCGACAAAAGAAAAGAAAAGAGCGAGAGCGACAAGAAAAGAAAGAAAGGGCGAGAGCGACGAAAGAAAGAAAGAAAGAGGCGAGAGCGACAAGAAAGAAAGAAAGGGCGAGAGCGACAAGAAAGAAAGAAAGAAAGGGGCAGAGCGACAAAAGAAAGAAAGAAAGAGAGAGCGAGAGCGACAAAGAAAGAAAGAAAGAGGCAGGAAGCAAGAAAGAAAGAAAGAGCGAGAGCGACAAGAAAGAAAGAAAGAAATCGAGAGCGACAAAGAAAGAAAGAAAGAGCGAGAGCGACAAAAGAAAGAAAAAGAAAGAGGCGAGAGCGACAAAGAAAGAAAGAAAGAGCGAGAGCGACAAAAGAAAGAAAAGAAAGAGGCGAGAGCGACAAAGAAAGAAAGAGGCGAGAGCGACAAAGAAAAGAAAGAGGCGAAAGCGACAAAGAAAGAAAGAAAGAAAGAAAACAAAAGAAAGAAAGAAAGAGGCGAAAGCGACAAGAAAAGAAAGAAGGAGGGCGAAAGCGACAAAGAAAAGAAAGAAAGAGGCAGAAAGCGACAAGAAAAAGAAAGAAAGAGGCGAAAGCGACAAGAAAGAAAGAAAGAGAGAGAAAGCGACAAAGAGAAAGAAAAGAAAGAGGCGAAAGCGACAAAGAAAAAGAAAGAAGAGAGCGAAAGCGACAAAGAAAGAAAGAAAAGAGAGGCGGCGACAAGAAAAGAAAGAAAGCACGAAAGCGACAAGAAAAGAAAGAAAGAGCGAAAGCGACAAGAAAGAAAAGAAAGCACGAAAGCGACAAGAAAGAAAGAAAGAGGCAGAAAACAAAAGAAAGAAAGAAAGGAGAAAGCGACAAAAGAAAAGAAAGAAAAGGAGAAAGAAACAAAAGAAAGAAAGAAAGAGGAGAAAGCGACAAAGAAAGAAAGAAAGGAAGAAAGCGACAAAGAAAGAAAGAAAGGAGAAAGCGACAAAAGAAAGAAAGAAAGGAGAAAGCGACAAAGAAAGAAAGAAAGAGGAAAGAAAGCGACAAAGAAAGAAAGAAAGAGAGAAAGCGACAAAGAAAGAAAGAAAGGGAGAAAGCGACAAAGAAAGAAAGAAAGAGGAGAAAGCGACAAAGAAAGAAAGAAAGAGAAGGAGAAAGCGACAAAGAAAGAAAGAAAGAGGAGAAAGCGACAAGAAAAGAAAGAAAGAAGGAGAAAGCGACAAAGAAAGAAAGAAAAAGGAAAAGCGACAAAGAGAAAGAAAGAAAGAGGAGAAAGCGACAAAGAAAGAAAGAAAGAGGAGAAAGCGACAAAGAAAGAAAGAAAGAGGAGAAAGCGACAAAGAAAGAAAGAAAGGAGAAAGCGACAAAGAAAGAAAGAAAGAGGAGAAAGCGACAAAGAAAGAAAGAAAAGAGGAGAAAGCGACAAAGAAAGAAAGAAAGAGGGAGAAAGCGACAAAGAAAGAAAGAAAGGAGAAAGCGACAAAGAAAGAAAGAAAGAGGAGAAAGCGACAAAGAAAGAAAGAAAGGAGAAAGCGACAAAGAAAAGAAAAGAAAAGGAGAAAGCACGAACAAAGAAAGAAAGAAAGGAGAAAGCGACAAAGAAAGAAAGAAAAAGGAAAGCGACAAAGAAAAGAAAGAAAGAAAAATGGAGAAAGCGACAAGAAAAGAAAGAAAGAGGAGAAAGCGACAAGAGAAAGAAAGAAAGAAGGAGAAAGCGACAAAGAAAGAAAGAAAAAGAGAGAAAGCGACAAAAGAAAGAGAAAGAAAGCGACAAAGAAAAGAAAGAAAGAAGGAGAAAGCGACAAAGAAAGAAAGAAAAGGAGAAGAAAGCGGCAAGAAAGAAAGAAAGGAAGAAAGCGACAAAGAAAGAAAGAAAGAGGAGAAAGCGACAAAGAAAGAAAGAAAGAAGGAGAAAGCGACAAAGAGAAAGAGAAAGAAAGAGGAGAAAGCGGCAAAGAAAGAAAGAAAGAGGAGAAAGCGACAAAGAAAAGAAAGAAAGGAAAGAAAGAGGCAGAAAGCGACAGAGAAGGAAAAAGCACCAAAGGAGAAAAGGTAAGAGACTGTTACAAAGAAAATAATGAAAAAGGGAAGAATGAAAGAGTAAAATAATTTAAATAAATAGATTGTGAAGAGAGAATAAATGAATGAAGGTGAATATTATTATTTAAATAATTACTTGGAATAATATTTTAAGACATTTTCGTTGTGATCTCTCTCTCTCTGACACGTCTTCACATGTCATGGAAACATCTGACCCTACCAGACCAGCTATAAAAACAAAAACAACCATCGTCGAAAGTATATATTTTTAACTCTATTGTTTTCTTGTCGTCGATACAAAAGAAATTCAATGTGTGATTTGGTGCATATGTTTACGACACGCCGTTTCGAAATACACCCGAGATTGGCGAACCCGTTTATGGAAGAGTATAAAGAACCAATGTCGAGAAAGTGGTGACATGTATGGAGAACCAAATACCAAAGGTGGGTCCAAAAAAATCGCTCACCCAATTACTGCATGTTTGATCCGCAAAAGAAACAAAAAAGCAGTACTTGGACACATTTTGACAGCTTCCGTAGTTTCATGCCTTCATAACAAAACTAGCGTTGTTTTAATTTTCCCCAAATCTATATCTTCGAGATTTCAGTGCAAATAATCAATAGTTAAATGTATTTCACATAGTCGGTCAGTCAGTGAAGTGCCATACACGCTTTGGGCGATCAACATCTCGTAAGAGACATCACTGAGTGGACAGAAGATTATACCGCAGTAGGTTGCTATTGCTTTCTGCGGTAGACTGGTTGCCGACCAAGGCTATAGAAGCACAATCCGTTCTGCTATTTAACCCCTAACTGGAAGGAATAGACGGATTAATATATTTGCTCGTAAATGAATGCAATGAATTCAACTGGAATTCGAACTCGGCTCCCCGATTTCTCGTTCCGTGCAGATATCCACTTCACCACAACGCACATCCACTCTTCACATAACCGGGACTAATTTAAGACAAACAATTGTAATTCAGTCATTTTCTCACCGGCGTGACGTTGTTTCCCTTTGTTATTGCTCTGTCAATCTGAATTTAAGCGTGCTACTAGATTGGCATTTAGGTCCCACCCTTTTACCATTAAAATAGTGAAATGTAACCGTCACTTCTCCACCAACAGTTTATTTTCTCGTGCTTTCCACCTGTGGAACTCCCTTCTATTTACTTCCTTCCCTGATAACTATAATTTCCAAAAATTTAAATGCAACATCAATTGCCATTTTCTATTTTTCGAATCCTTTTATCCTTTCTTCAATACCACCTGTACCTAGTCTTTTTTCTCACTGTACCCCACTGTGCACTAATGGCAGTCCTACCTTGCTTGGAGTGGGGGAAATGATTTTAAAAAGTTTAGAAAGTTAAAAAAAGTTTAAGAAATAGAAGGAAGAATGAGGTGTCTTCCTTGTATGAAGAAGCAGCTTTTTAAGGACCAAAAATTATATTTTAAATAGTCTGTGCCAGCATCATGTACTCATCATATTCAACACTAATGTATCTCTTTGGGGTATAGTTTGAAATTTTCTTCACATTATCAATAGGAAGAATAGCAAGAGCAATAGACCAAACATGGCAACAGTATTCAATGCAGGACAAATGTTATCTTTTTGTGAAGATTATTGCTATCAGGTCGGTGCAAAAGCTTTTTGCCGGTTTGGAAAATTTATTTATAACAAGCATATTTATTTTATGCATATTGTTATTACTCAAACATATCACCATGATTAATTTATAACTTTTTCTTTCAGATTATTAAAGCATCATTCATATTTTTCTGCAATATTCTCACCCATGTTCTTGCCATCTAAAGAACACATTAGACACCCTCTACTCTCTGAGTTTCACAAAGGTTCCAATGCAAATGCAACGTGTTTCTTGTTGCGAATCTTTGCTTTCACGACACCTTCAGACACCATTTCTGGGTCGGCTTGTCACAGGTGAGGAGAAGTGCCATCTTGCCCCATCCTGCATATTCTCCTGACCTCGCTCCCTCGGATTATCACTTATTTTGAGAATTACAAAACCATTTAGATGGCCTTGGGTTAATATCACGAGAGGAGAGTTAGATTCATATTTCATATCAAAACCTAAAGAATTTTACAAACGAGGCATTTATAAGCTCGTAGACAGATGGAATCAAGTTATAGAGAGCAAAGGTCGTTATTGTTATGAAGACTTTCTAAAACAGTTTTTCATTTTCAAGATGAAATTTTACATCGGCAAAGACTTTTGCACCGATCTGATAGCTCGTTTACATACAACTGCAGATTTTCGGGGGCTTTGTCAAGTGGATTGTTTATCAGCGTTATTATAAACAGTTTCTCAGGCGTTTAGAGATACAATCTCTGCCAACTTTCTTTGTCGTCCTCAATTTAGCTCCGATTAGAAGTGTATTTCACGCCAAAGGCAACAGTAAGTGTAATTAACTATTGGCCTTTTTTGCTCTGAACCAACCCAAACAATTCAAACACACATCCTTATCAAGTTATTTAATATCAGTGTGCATTTTTGTCTTAAGAAATTTAATTTTTTTCTAGATTAAAACAAGCGAAAAAAAAAACAAAAAAAAAACAAACTTTGCAGCAATGGATATCAGCTTAGAATGAGAAATTGGAGTGCCGAGTTCGAATTGTAGTTGAATTCGTTGCATTCACTTACGCGTAAATACTATTGGGAAAAGTGTCAATCAATGTATTTTCCCTCCAGCTATGGGTTAAATAGACTGATTCGTTTCTATGGCTTGGTTGGCAAACAATCTACCGCAGAAAAAAAATGGCAGCCTACCACGGGAAAATCTTCTGCTTAGTCAGTTATGGATCGAAAGAGACATGATTGTCCAAGTGTCTATCATGTCTGGCACTTAACTGACCTTTTCTGGATAAAAGGATTGAATAGCATGACAGACTGGGTTCTCTAGTCTTGGTTAGAAACCAGTCTACCGCAGAAAGAAACGACAACCTACTGCAGGAAAATCTGCCTAGTCAGTCATGGATCGAAAGAGACATGATCGCCCAACCATATATTACGTACAGCACTTAATTGACTGAGTGAAACATGGTCGACACAAACCTATTATAGGCATAGTACGTGTGAAATAGTTGACTTAGTAGCGAATTGGTAGAATAAAGTTCTTATACCGCTAGAACTATCTCGGATTATGAGGACCAAGTTAAAGTCCCAATAGAAAGTAAACTATTCTACGTCTTCTATGTGCCACGTGGGCGGTCATGGCTCTCTGCAACGTCCCCTCTCTCTTATAACCTTACGCTACGTATCTGTTTGCTATATCTCTCATTCTACGTTCTGCCAGCCATTCATAAAACTGTCAGGGAGATGGCTTTCTATCTCTCTTAATCTCGATTTTCCCTGTGAATCACTTATTCTCCAAACCATCCTTCCTCATAATGTGCCCAACAGATTTAAGAGTTCTATTTCGGATTATGACTGTAAGTGTTATTTTTGTTACCATTCTCAGTATCCTTCAGTAGAATACAAAAAAAAAGTACAAGGGGATGTCGAGGAAACGATAAGAGAAAGATAGTATTGAAGTAGATAGAAGATGGCAATTGACGTTGCATTTAAACATTTGGAGATTGTAGCTGTTAGGGAAGTAACAGCCCACCTTCTAAAGTATCTGATAAACTATAGTTTATTCAGACGCGGGGTGGGGCGGTTATATGCAAAGTTGGGATATTTTTCAACCGACCTGAAGTGGAAATAATATATCGGATCTATAGCTGCCCTTACTGCGAGTCGGGTTGGCTCTGTGTCGGCCCAGATATTTTTTCTTGTCAGAATCCATCTTGCACATTCATAAATCTATCATTCGACCTTGCGTTAGATACTGTTGCTATGTCTGGTTGGTTGCTCCTGCTGTTCCATATCGAGGTTCTTGATAAAATCCAAAAAAGTATCTGCAATATAATGAATCCTGACTTGGCATCTCGACTTGCAGTCACTTTCTCACCGACGTGACGTGGCTTCCCTCTGTCTTTTCTACAAACATTTTCATTGCAACTTCTCTGATGTGTTTTTTTTTCTTCAGGTTTCCAGTGCACGTGAATTTAAGTGGGATACTAGGAGTGACATTTAGGTCCCGCATTATACCGTTGAAATACTTAAAGGCAACCACCAATTCTACTCCAACAGTTTCTTTTCTCGCACTTCTCACCTGTGGAACTCCTTTCCGGTTACAATCTCTAAAAATTTAAATGCAACATCAATTGCCATCTTATAACCTCTTGAATCTCATTCATATTTTATCCTTCCTTCAATAGCCTCTGTTCAAAGTTTTTCTCTCAGTGTACTATCCTACGCACTCGTGGCAGTCCTGCTTTGCTTAGAGTGAAATTATTTAAAAAAAAAAAATCAGTCACTTACTTGGGCGAGAATGTCTCTTTCGATTCATGACTAAGTAGGTAGAAAATTTTCTCACAGTAATAGCGATCCAAGGCTATAGGACCCAGTCTGTATCTAGAGACAGGGTGCGATAGACATGTCGAATAAATGACACAACATGAAAATATCACCAACATCTCATTTTTAATTCTACTTTATCAGCTTCTTTTCTCGCACTTCCCGCCGCTTACTTGCTTTCCCGACAGCTACAATCTCAAAGAATTCAAATGTAAAATCAATAGTCATCTCCTGTCTCACTAAACTGGCTCCTCTCTCTTATGCTTCTTTCTCCGTCCACCTCACTCATCAGATTTCTCATCCTTCTTTTACCCTCTTCCTGACACCCCCTGTAACTCTTTCTCATAACATTCCTACTATGTAACCCTCTGCACAACAGTGGCAGTCAAATGCCTTGCTTGTGGCGACACGATTATAAAAAAAAATATTTACCTGCACTTCCGCCTGTGGATCTCCCTTTTGTTTATTTGCTTTATTGATAGCTACAATCTTAAAAAATATAAATGCAAGATCAATTGCCATCTTCTTGAATCCCATTTATCTGTTATCTTTTCTTCAGTACCCGATGCATCTGGTATTTTCTCTCACTGTACCCTCCTGCGCAATAAGTACCGGCTCTCTAGTGCTTGGGGTGAAATGATTAAATAAAAAATAATGCTATATCAATAATTGTGCCTCGCTTAATCCCAGAAAACCGATGTGTACAGTGTAAAGAAGACAGAGATTCTTATGCGCAAATTGAAGTATTTGTCTATGAGATGAGGTAGTATTTACATTAATCGGTCTATTGTCCTCATCTTTGTTGCCATTTGTACGATGTTTCGGCCGTTGTACGCTCCAGCCTTCTTTTGGGGACTAGTAATACGGAGTGCCAAAGAAAATTATTAATGTCAAAAATTGCAATATGAGCTCTGGTAAAAAAAAAAAAAAAAAATACTCGAGAAACCCATTAGCATCAAAAAAATACTCGAGAAACCCATTAGCATCAAAAAAATACTAGAGAAACCCATTAGCATCAAAAAAATACTAGAGAAACCCATTAGCATCAAAAAAATACTAGAGAAACCCATTAGCATCAAAAAAATACTAGAGAAACCCATTAGCATCAAAAAAATACTAGAGAAACCCATTAGCATCAAAAAAATACTAGAGAAACCCATTAGCATCAAAAAAATACTAGAGAAACCCATTAGCATCAAAAAAATACTAGAGAAACCCATTAGCATCAAAAAAATACTAGAGAAACCCATTAGCATCAAAAAAATACTAGAGAAACCCATTAGCATAAAAAAAATACTAGAGAAACCCATTAGCATCAAAAAATACTAGAGAAACCCATTAGCATCAAAAAAAATACTAGAGAAACCCATTAGCATAAAAAAAAAATACTAGAGAAACCCATTAGCATCAAAAAAAATACTAGAGAAACCCATTAGCATAAAAAAAAAAATACTAGAGAAACCCATTAGCATCAAAAAAAAAAATACTAGAGAAACCCATTAGCATAAAAAAAAATACTAGAGAAACCCATTAGCATAAAAAAAAATACTAGAGAAACCCATTAGCATAAAAAAAAATACTAGAGAAACCCATTAGCATCAAAAAAATACTAGAGAAACCCATTAGCATCAAAAAAATACTAGAGAAACCCATTAGCATCAAAAAATACTAGAGAAAACCATCAGCATCAAAAATACTATAGAAAACCATTAGCATCAAAAATACTAGAGAAAACCATTAGCATCAAAAATTTCAATATGAACTCTGATAAAAAAAAAAAAAAAAGAAGATTACTAGACATCATAGTCCCAAAAATTCAGTTGTTCTTGTCCTTAAAGACACATAGCCCAGAAGATGTAGACGTTGGTTAGTCTCTGACTGGACTTTTAGATTTGTGAGTTCAATCACAGGTTACTGCAGTGGTGAATTTGACTATCATGATAGTTAGATAGCTCATGACTTCCATTCAAGGCTTTACGCAAGGATTGGAGTTCATATAACCCCGTAAAAAGGATTCGGTTCGAAATTCCTAGCAGAAGGCCGGTGCATACAACGGTCGAAACGTCGTACAAATGACAACAAAGCTGTGGACAATAATCCGAATAATGTAAATACTGAAGTATTTGGTCAGTTAATAATTTTGCAGACACCATAGACTATCAGTAATTGGATGTAGCACAATTCCATGATAATGTAATATCAAACGTAGAAGTAGGGTTATCAAATAATGTAATTTAACGGTGTAAGATCAAGAGACGTTGTGTTAAACCATATTGCTGATCTTGTTAATATTTCAAGGTTTATTTATATCATCGTCGTAAAAGCATAACCAGAAGTGACTAATTTGAGAAGATAAGAACAAAAATGAAATATGAGACCAGGTGAAATGAAATGAGATAGCAATGAATATCAGAGATGAGAGAAATGATGGCAAGCCAAAAATTGGCACCGAGCCACAAATTCCAAGAAAGACATATGGTTAGGATTCAAAGGAAAATAAATTACAACAAGGAAGCCCAGCGTGTCACTAGCGTTCGGGAAACAGTTTCTTGTAGATGTTTATATTAAAAGATATTTATAAAATAGTCATTTCATTCAACAACATTGGTATCTAAAGAGACGTCTTAAAAGGCTAGCAAATGGTGAAAGGTCTGGATTTTCTGTTAGTTAAGCGTGATACATGCTTAGACAATCATGTACCGGGAAAAACATGACTGACTGGGCAGAAGATTTTTCCGTAGCAGGTTCCCATTGCTATCTGCGGTAGGCTTGTTGCCAACCAAGGCTATATAATCCAATCTGTCTTTTTATTTAAACCACAGCTGCGAGAAGAAGAGACGGATTAATACGGTTCCCAAGGGTGAATGCAACGAATTCAACTGGAATTCGAACTCGGCTCTCCAATTTCTCGTACCGAGTCGATATCCATTTGCCATAGCAGTTTTTATTAGATTCTACACACTTATGCAAATTAATTGAATTTTTAATTTTTTACCATACGATCAGTTTTAGACACTCTGGAATGACAGAGTGCAATTGATCTTTATTTTTTTCTCAGATTAGGTCATTTGCAGTGGCGTGCATTAATATAAATCTCTCTGTCTCTTTATATATATATATATATATATATATATATATTGATTAATTACTTAGTTTTGGGTCATAATAAAATTAGACCGGTAGACAAATTGTATTAAAAAGTGTTCAATACAATCATATTGTAGAACTTTTGAATATTCTTTATTTTAATCGAGTTATTAAGCGACCTAGGTTTCTCCCATGTGGTGTCTTCAGGTGATTTGCAATAACTGATTTTACCGGTACCGGATTTTTTTTTTTTTTGTAAGAACGCTCACGTAAGATTGATTTTTTTCGAACGCACGCGTAACGGGGAATTTTTGAACGCGCAATTTTTCAAGTTACAAGAAATTATAACGTTTTCATCCATGATTGTATGAACCTAATAGGTATGTTATGGTATGGTTACACTTAGTCATAATTTTTGTTCTTTCATTCAATAGGTTCTTAAAAAAAAAAAAAAGAGAGAAAATGTAAACGGTAAAATCAGTTATTGCAAATCGCCTGAAGACACCACATGGCAGAAACCTAGGTCGCGTAATAACTCGTTTACAAATGAATCGCCGACTGACGCCATTTCGGTCGGGTTTCAATCCTGGGTAAAAAAGCAATCGGAGTCTAACCGTACTGATGAGCTGTGATACGACGAAACAGATCTGTCTGCGGATGACTATATATATATATATATATATATATATATATATATACACACCGTTGTGTAAATTAGTTGAAACAACTATTTTACTTTCGTTTCTTTTGCTATATGCCCAGCTTAAGGCACATTGGAGTGACAGGGTGTAATTGACTTCTGTTATTTCCAAAAATTAGGTCACTTGCAGTAGTGTGCAATAATATGAATCTATTTTCGGGGTTATTGATGAAATTTGTTTGACCTTGAAAATAATGCGTCATCAGTAATTACATCAGATTTTTATCACGCCCAGACACTATTCTTTTCGACTTTCGATTAGTTGTCCTACGTTACTCCAAGGAAGTATACAAAAATTCTAACGCTGCATGAACACACTGGCAAGCCTTACAGAGAGATTAAAGATATTGTAGGTGTCAGCCTTTCAACTTCCAATAGTGTCATCAAGGTGAAGAAACAAACTGGATCCATCAGTCCAAAACGTAAATCAAAATGAGTTCCGAAGTGAAAACCAACGCCAAGAGACGACGTATACGTGATGAGGGAAAGTGTGAAAGATCCTAGGAAGACATTCGTTTTGTTTCAATTAATTTGCACTAACGTTTATTGGTCATTATGTGACCCAAAACATTTCAACTTTCCCTTAACATCAGAGAGAAATATTTGAAATTTTTACAGTTTAGAAACTTTGACACTCACAGGACATTTTGCGTAGAGAGTCAGGATAATGCAAATGTATAGAAGAACAGGGTTTAAGGGAGATATTAAAAAAGACAAAATTGGTATGAGTTACAAAGAACTGGAAAGTGTGAAGAGCCGTGATTGCCAATATCTTGAAGGGACATGGCACATTGAAATAATACAAAAATCTTTTTAATAAGTTACAAAAATCGCAAAACAGGGGCAAAAGAAAGAGGAGAGAGAAAGAGAAAAACGGTGGCATTTTTTTTGTTTTTTTTTAATAATCATATCACCCCAAGCAAGGCATGTTACTGCTACTGTTGTGTTGGGGGTTACATAGGAGGAAAGTTATGAGAAAGAGTAACAGGTTATAGGGAGTGTCAGGAAGTGAGTAAAAGAAGGATGACTTGCCATAAAGTGAGGGATCAGTTTATATATTAATTGTAATGTGGAATTGATCCCCCACTTTATATCTACATTATAATAGTATATTTTTAATTTTTTTTTTAATCATATCACCCCAAGCAAGGCATTTTACTGCCACTGTTTTGTGATGGGGGTTCATAGGAGTAAAGTTATGAGAAAGAGTGACAGGTTATGGGGGGTGTCAGGAAGGTTGCAAAAAAAAAAAAAAGAAAGAAGAAAGGACTGTGCATCAGATTCAAGAAAATTGAATGCATGATCTTCAGCAAATAAAGGACACCAAAATGCCACCTTTCGGAGAAATGAAAATAAAACATAAAAATATTTAAATAACTGGGAAATATTCTGAAAGATGACGGAAAGTGTGACACTGCGATCCGAAGATGCATTATCATTGCCAAGGACGCATATTTTTTTTTATAATCATATCGCTCCAAGCAAGGCATTTTACTTCCACTGTTTTGCAGGGGGTTACATAGGAGGAAAGTTATGAGAAAGAGTGACAGGTTATAGGGGGGGTGAGGAAGTGGGTAAGAGAAGGATGAGAATACTGATCAGAGTGGAGTGGACAGAGAAAAGGAGCATGAGAGAGAGGATACAGGTTACTGAGATAGGTGATGACTTGACTTTACATTTAAATTCTTGGAGATTGTATCTGTCGGGGGAGTAAGTAAACGGAAGGGAATTCCACAGGCGGGAAGTGCGAGAAAAGAAGCTGATGGAGTAGAATTTGCGTTTACAATTTATTGGTTTCACAGTTAAAGGATGGGATCTAGTTGCTAATCTTCGTCAGAGATTAAATGTAATTATGCAAATACTTTATGAAAACACTTCACCAGTTCCTTTACAGCTAATATTTACAAGCCATATACACAGAGGCAAATCCCATTCCTTTGTTTCTTCGTTTTTTTTTTTAATTTATTAGGAAGAAGAAATTTCCACACGAAAAGCATTATCCTAAAAGCCGCTAAAAAGCTAGAGGATGTTTCCCTGAACCACTTAACAAATTTAATATCACCCTTTATATATCCTATGTATCCTCATAACTTTACAAATCTCCCGGTAATAAAGCAGTCTTATTTATTAATCTTCTACCTTGATTGACTCTTGGGCCTTGTATTAGATGAAAAATATGCAGTCTTAGAATGAGTGAAAACCTCAGAAGAGTCGGGAATAATATTCTTTATTTGTAAAAGATGCAAGTTTGTAGTATCAAGAAACGGCTAAAATGCAATTCCTAAAATATTAATATGATTAAAAGTTTATTTTCATGGAGATATATTTACGTAACATATGCGAGATACCAAGGGGTGCGAGTCTTGTTTTTTTGTGATTCAATTGTTTTGAGATTGCCAGGAATTTGGACAATATATTTGTTTGCATCTTTTGACACCATTCCTAGTACTCCAATGGTAGTAGGATGTCACATTTTTCACACTCCCCACAAAATACATGGCAACTCACCTGCTCACTCTTCAAGTGCAAAATCACGCTGCTTCTTAGAGCCTTTGACCGAGACTTGGAGTAGGGGTAACTCGTAGAAAATGCCGACGATGGCAATGATGATAATAATTAAGAAGAGACAAACACTGGTATAAAGTAAACATCACCCAGCACCGGTTACAGAAATAGAAGACATCACAATTCTATGAGATTCAGTCAGTCAGTTAGGTGCCATGCGCGATACACGCTTGGGCGATCATGTCTCGAAAGAGACATGACTGACTGGGCAGAAGATTATCCCGCAGTAGGTTGCCATTGCTTTCTGCGGTAGACTGGTTGCCGACCAAGGCTATAGAACCCAATCTGTCCTGTTATTTGACTCATAGCTAGAGGCGGAAAAGATGTGTTATTAAGGGGTAATTAGTGGGGGATCGGTTTCCTATTGTTATGAAGTAATAAACTGATCCCCCACTTTATGACCAGTAGAAGCCATAATCGTGATTCCAATTATATTCAGTCAGTCAGTTAAGTGCCATACGTGATACACACTTGGGCGATCATGTCTCGAAAGAGACATGACTGACTGGGCAGAAGATTATCCCGCTGTAGGTTGCCATTGCTTTCTGCGGTAGACTGCTTACCGACCAAGGCTATAGAACCCAATCTGTCCTATTATTTAACCCATAACTAGAGAGGGAAGGAGACGGATTAATACCTTTCCCAAGGGTATTTGCGCGTAAGTGAATGCAAGGAATTCAACTGGAATTCGAACTCGGTTCCCCGATTTCTCGTTCCGAGCCGATATCCACTGCGCCATAACGCACATCCATGGGATTACAATATCTTAAAAAAAGAAGATTAAAAGTAAATAGGCCGGATATTATTTTTCAAATCTAGAATATAAATGTATAGAAACTAGCATGGCCACAAGATGAGGGATCAGCTTATATATTGATTATAATATAGATTTGATACCCCACTTTATATCCACATTATAATTTATATAAACAGTTGGCATATATCTTCTATGTACCCTGTCTCTTTAGGACGTAGGCGATCATGGCTTTCCACGTCTCCGTGTCCCTGGTGGCTCTTAGCACGCCTTCTCCTGTTACACCATGCAACCCTCGTTCCATCATCCAACTGATTAGGTCCTTCAAATATGTTATTAGCTGCTTTTCCCCTGTCTCTTTTCCCCTTCCCCCCCCCCTATCTGGCCTGTTAGTATTAGGTTCTCCAAGCTCTCCTTCCTCATTGCATGTCCCAGGAACTTTAGTTGTCTCTTGCTGATGCTCAGTATTAATTTCCTTTTCGTCTCCATCATTTCCATAACTTCATCATTGCTCACATGTTCGATCCATGATATTCACAGCATCCTTCTGGAGAACCACATTTCAGTTGCTTCAATTTTTCCTTCATCTTTGATGATATTGTCTAGCATTCACTGCCATACTGAAGAACGGACAGCACATAGCAATCCAGTACTGTCATCTTTGTTTCTATCGAAATTGTCTTGTTTCTTAATACTTTACTCAACTTCTGGAATGCTTCTTCGCCATACCAATTCGCCATCGGATCTCTCTGTCACACATTCCGTCTTCTGCTATAATATTCCCCAGGTATTTAAATTTATGTACCTGCTTGATTTTAGTATCCCCTACCTGTATTTGGCATATTGGGCTGCCTTTTTTACAGCCTACACATTAGGAAAAACTTTGTCTATGTAACGCTGGTTATGAAATGCGAGTAAGAAAAACAAATGAAATGTAGCCATAACAGAAATCAAAATATGATGATAATCTTTTTTACAGTAAAGTTCACCCGGTACTAGGCCCTGGGACCACCCAAGTTAGAGAGTTACATTAAGAGGCAGTTTATACAAATAGAAGGGAAGATAACAGTTAATCCTACTTGGCCATACTAAGACTGTAGTGATCAGGGAAACATCCACTTGAAAGCCGGTTCCACAGATCAGTGGTTCGCGCGAAGATGCTGTTCGAGTAGAACTTAATTCTCGACGATGGAATACGGGGGGAACGTGGGTGGTTTGTCACAATGGAAGTGGCATGGCGGATCTTAGCCTTTAAGGTTAGGGCTGCTGAAACCGAAGAATGTAGTTCGCCCGAGTACTTTCAATGGAAGTAGCGATAGAGTGATGAGAGGCTTGCCACATCCATATATATATATATATATTTAGATATATATATATATATATATATATATATATATAGAGAGAGAGAGAGAGAGATATATATATATATATATATAGAGAGAGACAGAGAGAGAAATATATATATATATATATATTTAGAGAGTGAGAGAGAGAGAGAGAAATATATATATATATATATATATATATATTTAGAGAGAGAGAGATTTAATTTTATGGTCGTACTATTTGGTAGCATAACTAGTACCCTGGGTACGATCAAGAAAGATAGACGCAAGCACATTAATACCCGTGTTTGCTTATTACTAGAGACTGCAAAAGCTCTTGACTAGGCATATCGAAAAAAATAAAAATAAATAAATAATGGAGGTTCAGAAGTGGAACCATTATTATTTCAAGACTTGTGGTTTCCTAGCAGAAGTTCGATTGTTTTTCTGAGACTTTTTGGTACCACTGAAGTGCCATTGCTGTTTAAAGACTTTTTAGGTCTCGTCAGAAGTGTTTGTTTTACGAGGTATTTTTGAGATGTAGTGAAAGAGATAATTCACAGTTACCTCGAAAAAGAGTTCGTGTTTTGTGTGCGATCTGCCAAAGGGAATCTACTTTAAGGACTAGAATTTATGCTAATGTTTTTTCCTTCCCTGAGTGGCGTGACCAATCAGAAAAATCTCTCCGTAAATAAAAGCCGTTGTTTTTCGCTTCCGGTTGGGATTCGCTGAGCTTGGTGGACGAACACACGTTTTTGCTGATTAAGAGTGGAAATCGGATGTGTGACCCCAGAAATTTATTGCAGATGTTTGTACTCTTCTGGTAGTCATGATTTATCTCCCTTTAACCCTGTAAATTACTTGCTCACCACTGCTGTAGCCTGGTATTGAACTCACAACTCTTTTGGATCATCACAGGAACTAATCAACCTTTATATCCACTGGGCTATGTGTCATTAAGATAACTTATGACTACCAAAAGAGACACTACTACGCAAGAAATCAATATCATATACCCCAGTGATTGTAATAAAGGGTTCTGTTCAAAGTTCCTACCGGAGAAGAAGACCGGAGTGTACAACGACCGAAACGTCGTACAAATGGCAACAAAGATGAGGACAATAGTCCAAAAAATGTAAATACTGTAAATAATACCTCACCTCAGAAATACAGACAAATATAAAAAGTGACGTTCGAAATTCAAACCATCTGAAGATGGCCGGGGCGTACAACAGCCGAAACGTCGAAAATATAGCAACAAAGATGAGGATAACAGTCCGAACATTGTAAATAGTACGTGGCTTCCTTCGAACAAATTTACTCTTCGCTGTTTTCGTTTGCGCCCTCTTCCAACTTTTTATGAGTGTCTGTTGAGTTCTGGAATGCGACGACATTATCCCATTAGAATTGAAAGTAAAATAAATTGAAATACGAGACGAAGTAAACAGACACTGATGAACGCAGACATTTTTAAGACGATAATCTCAGAAAAAAATAACCATCGCAAATATTGTCACCTTACTCGTGACATAATTTACCAAAAATGCGAAAAATGCCAATTTATATAAATTTAGTTTCGAATATTTTAATCAACGCGTCTAAAATGTAGGTAAGCTAATATTTCTAGTTTTGGTTGGGAGAACTAAGTATTACGAATTTATTGTCACTCTTAAGATATAAAGTCCCTGTTTATTTAACATTTAGCAATTTGAAGTTGACTTTTTTTTTAAACAAGTAAATGTTTGTACTGCCAATGCAGGTGCCTCTTATTACTGAAAAATAGTGCGTTTAAATGTCATGGTTGTGTTTTCATATCCAGCTATGGCAATACCAAATATTATCTTAAGTAAAATCAACAACAAAGCTAACTAAAAAAAAAAAAAAAAAAAAAATATGTAGGAGTCTAGGGGCCTCGGTGATGCTTTGTTAATTGGCCTTGTGTCAAACACGTCTGAAGTCCCCAGAATTTAAATTTCTGAAGGTTGAAATGTGAAAAGATAAAATATTTCGTGCGTATATTAAAGCAAAGATTCATTTGCAAAATGACAAAAGTGTAAGAAGGAAAATATAAGTGAAATTCGTTGAATGAAAGAAAAATGTTCCTTGAGAAAATGCATGCTGTTTTGTAGTTGAAATTGTTCGTAGTAGTATTAAAAGTTTAGAGTTTATTTGTTGTATAGTAAAGTCTTTGTTCCTTTCCTCTTTTTAGTAGGTCGCGACAGGTAGAGAGAGAGAGAAAGCAAAACAAATAAAGGAGTAGTCCTTAAGACGTGTTTATTTGATTGTGTGCTGTCTTCTTTAGCGGCGTGGGTTTTATATATATATTATCGATTTTCTGCACTATTGTAAGAACTGCAACCTTAAAACTTCTGAATATCGTTTCTTATGTCTTTGTCTATGAGTGTATCAAATTTGATTAAAATCGGACCACTCCTTCTATAACCCGATTCCTTTTGATTATCGATTTTCGATATTTATCGGGGGTACCTCGACACAAAACCTAGCTAAGAACACTCGCAGACGCTTATAGTACAACTGTGTAAATTTTTAAGAAAATCGGTTCAGCCGTTTCGGAATCTATAGGTAACGGACACACACAAAGTTCCATTTATAAATAAGTTTAGATATATAATGTAATTATCCTTTTCTTCTGAACAATATAGTTGGTAAACGAAATTATTTACTATTCGATCTAATAGTTTGAATTATTTTCAAGTCGCAGTTATAGAGTCGTCTTCCATATTTCGCTTTTTTAGAACATATTGTAGGAGGCTCCGTAACGCTTAGTTAATTGGCCTTGTGTCAAACACATCCGATGTCCCCACAATTTAAATATCAGAAGGTTGAAGGTTGAAATGTGAAAGGATAAAATATTTCATGTGTATATTAAAGCTTTATTTGCAGAATGACAAAAGTGTAAGAAGGAAAATATAAGTGAAATTTGTTAACTGAAAGAAAAATGTTCATTGAGAAAATGCATGCTGTTTTGTAGTTGAAATTGTTCGTAGTAGTATTGCATGTATTTGAAATGTCCGCAAAAGTTTAGATTTCATTTGTTGTGTAGATATAATGAGTAGCTTATCTATTCTTTTTCTAGTTGTAGTAGGATTCCGTTCTAGTGAAGGGTAGTTGTATATTGTTGCAGATTAACGGAATTTGGCCTGTTAGATAGCCCACTATAAGTCATAAAATGATTATAAAATCAAGAAAGGCAATTTGATTAGAAAAATAACATTTTTATATATACACATATCAATTAATGTTTTTACAATTAAAATAATACTTGAATATAAGTCCAACGGAGGTTAAATGTTCATGGAAAATATAATGCCGAAAAAGATAATTAGTGTTTAGGAATGTGAGGAGCGGAGGTATGTGAGGAATGTCTTTGAAGTAGTCACTCCTTAGGTCAGTAAGTACTTTTGAGACAGTGGAGAAAAAAAGAGGCAAGCATAGTAGCCGCTCGACTTATGTCAAGGGGATTAGTTACACTCTTCTCCTCTGGTCTGTGCCTGTCTGCCGGGGTATTGTCTGTATCCACTTTTTATATCTGCTTTTCGGATCAAAAGCAACTCGTTTGGAATTTCACACTTGCACTTGATTCTGGGCTTCCCATTGGCTGGTAAATAAAATTCGCGTAGGCTCGTGAAATGGAAGTTTGATATTTGATTAATTTTTATTTTCATCCGGAACATCTGCGCGAACTCAGATGCGCAACAGCTACTTTTATTCATTTTGGTCGGTATAGAGCAAACATCCGGTCCATCGATTTTGCTGGGTCGGTATCACCACATAGTGAAGTCTTTGTTCCTTCCTCTTTTTAGTAGGTCGCGACAGGTTGAAAGAAAGAGAAGGCAAAACAAATAAAGAATCTTTAACACGTGTGTCCATTTTGGTTGTGTGATGTTCTCTTTAGCGGCGTCGTGTGAAAAATAAAGAAGAGGGGCGTTGAAAGTGTGACGTACTTTGCGTCCGGATGGGCATGGAGTGGAAAAGATGAAAAGAAAGTTGGCCGCAAAGGCGAGTCAGTTTGAGGTTTTCTCCTTACATCGTGGCGAGGTGCTAGCTAACCGCTTCCCTTCTGACGGACTGTATTTACTAGCCTTCCCACGCAGGCCGGATGTGACACATGGTCATTTTATAGTGGGAATTCCCGGCCATATAACCGGGCCAAAAAATGTCTGTCTATTTTTACCGAGTCGTGGTTCTACCCTTCGGCGGAACCACGACTGGGTTATTGCTCTCTGCTCGGAAGCAGAAAGCAGAGGGCTTGACAGTGTCATAGAGTCGTCAATAGAATGACGCAGACTCTTCTGACGGACTGCCTTGACCGGTTAGAGGCTATCCTTAAATATTGAATCCAGTCACGTGGGGTGGCTCCGGCGAGGAAATTTTCTTTAGCTGTAGAAAAATCGTTTCTCTGATGTATTTTGAATTTTTAGATTTGTTAACCGGTCAGGATCCAGAGTGCTTTTTGCCGTTTGAATCATTTTTTGCGTGTTTTAGTTGTTTGATGGATTATATAGGATTTTTTATCCTATACAAATAACTATAGTATATTTAAAATTATTTTATAACATTGTAACATTTTCTCAACAAGCGTCATTGTAAGTATGACCATAAAGTCAAAATAAGTAAAATTTGAAATATTGTTTGTAAATAAAAACATCCATCCCCGTGTTTGTTACAAGACTATGACCAAAACTAAAATTCAAAAAGCTTCAATTTTTGTTTATTTTTAAAATGCATTTGAAACCTTAATTTTGGTTTTTATTTTAGGTATCTATATGGCGTGGGGCTTTGGGGTTAAAATGAACAGCTGGTTTAGCCACGCCAAGAAGATTAATGATTAATGGTAATAACAAAGATAATTTTAACAAAGCAAAATAAGGAATTTATTTACGAATGTACACGCTTGAAATTGTGTCGGTAGCTCGTTTCAAGAAAATAAATTAGAATTTTTTAAAGTTCGTAGTTTTTAACGAATTGCCATGAAGAGGAAATGTTTATTATCTGATACAAAAGAATTTTAAAAATTGTTAAAGGTAAAAGAGTTTGTTGCTCAAAAAGGGATATATTGTTTGCATACGTTCAAAAGTAGATGAATAGAAATAGTTTTAAATACAGGGTCACCAATATGGTGGGTTATCCATTCTTTTCCAGTTTATAGTGGAGAGTCCGTTCTAATGAAGGGTAGTTGTGTATTGTTGCAGATTAACGGAATTTGGCCTCATTGTAGATAGCCCACTATAAGTCATAAAATGATTATAAATCAAGAAAAGCAAATTGATTTGAAAAATAACATTTTATATATACACATATCAGTTAAGGCTTTTTTTACAATTAAAGTAATACTTGAAGTATAGGTCCAACGGACGTTAAAATGTTCATGGCAATAAAATGCTGAAAAAAGAATTAATGCTTAGGAATATGGGAGCGCTGTAAGTAAGGAATGTCTTTGATGTATCCGCTCCTTAGGCCAGTGAGTAGTTTTGAGACAGCGAAAGATAAGAGGAGAGGGAAGGGAGGCTAAAATAGTAAGCTGCTTGACTTAGGTCAAGGGGATAATGATTACACTACTCTCTCTCGAGTCAGTCCGTGTGTGTCGGCCTGCGACGGTCTGTCTGTCTGGCGATGCATTCTGTATCGGCTTTTTATATCTTCTTTTTGGATCGCAGCAGATCATTTGGTAATTCATATCCGTATTTGATTCTGGGTTCCCCATTGGCCGATAAATAAAGTTCGCGTAGGCTCACGAACTGGGAATTTAATATTTAATTAATTTTTATTTTTCAACCTGAACATCTGCGCGAGGCCAGCTGCGCGCCGTCGAGTTTTGATCATTTGCTTTTTGGTTGTGAGGGTGCAAACATCCGGTGCTTCGTTTTTGCTCGGTCGTTATCGCCACATACTTCAAATCCAAGGACTCTTAGTATGTAGGGATAATGACGAGGAAGTAATACTAGTGAATAATGCAGGTTACTTGTACTTTCGGCGGCATTCACTCTTGGTGATTTAAGCTGGCTTTTCTAGAAGTTTCATGTGACATTTTGGCTACACAAGCAGTACCCAACCAAAGTGTGGCAGAACTTGCCAATTCTGACTGCCGTAGACTGGTTGCCAACCAAGGCTAGCTGATGGGGAGAAGATATGGAGTCATATATTTTCAAATGGTATTAGTACGTAAGTGAATATAATGAATTCGACTTGAATTCGAACTCGGCACTCCGATTCCTGAATTCTAACAGCTTTCAGTTTCTCCATTGTGCTACAATAATGACGAATGCTAAAGGTTAAACTAAAAATGATGACCGTGGCACTTATGAAAATATAATAACGTTAACATTTTCTTTTATGCAGCTGTTTCTTTTCTTCTAGTCGAATTTATTCCTTATTTTTAGCTCCTTTTATACAGAAAAAAAGTAAAATTCTTTTAGAAAATCTTAAGATAGTTTACCAATTGCTGATTTAACCTCCTGGTCGATTTCTCTTTTCTTTGAATGAGAGAGTTTGAAATCGTGCTTTTGTCAGGTATATATTTAAGATTTCATGTCGTTTTGAATCTATCTAGTTGGTCGTACAAACTCTTACTTGTTCTTCTTCCTGTGTCAGGACAAAAATCAAGTAAATATTATCCTATTTAAGAAATGCATATCTTTCATTGGGACATTTCAAAGTCTATATCTGTAACTTTATTTTTATACACAAGATGTAAACAAAGTAAGTTTATTTTTAGCAGTTAATAGATTTTTTTTTTAATCTGGCGTTATTCTTGTTACTATAAATGTTAAGACAGTTTCAGCTTTTGTTGTTTGTTTGTATTGTTTTGTTTTTTAAAACAAGGCTATCTACTGACATGGGTACCAGCTAAATATTTTTACAGTAATGTATGTAAGTAAAACTGAGACAGCAGACTTGGTTTTTGTTTATCTTGCTGAAGGCTTGAGTGTAATTATCCCTTGTACCCTATTTAGGATGTGGCTTCCAGCTTTCTCTTTTCCAATCTTCTCACTTTTTTTTTTTCTTTTTCAATTGGAGTAGATAGACTAAACTATCGCCCAGTTCACACTCCACCCACGTCTATTGAACAGGTGTAGAGGCTCATCCCTTGTTCCCTGTTTAGGATGTGGTTTCTGGCTTTCTCTTTTCCAATCTTCTCACTATTACGTAGCCCCCTGCACTTCAGTGGTGTTACCGCCTTGCTCGGGGTGATACGATTTAAAAAAACAACAAAAAAACAAGGCGATCATGGACTTCCACTTAGCTCTGTCTCTTGTCGCTCTCAAAATTTTTTCTCTTGCTATCTCTAAGCCAAGCTCTGACATCCATTTGCTTCAATCTACCAAGTACCTCTCGCACTGCTTTCCCTTGTATCTTATTCCCTTTATCCGACCTGTGTGTATTAAGTTCTCTAGGCCCTCATTTTTCATTACGTGTCCCAGGAACCTCATTTGTCATTTCCTGATATTTAGTATGTTTTCTTCTCGTTTGGATCCTTTCAAACATCTCATCGTTGCTCGCTTGCTCTGTCCATGGTATCCTCAGCATCCTTCTGTAGAACCACATTTCTGCTGCCTCAAGCTTCTCCTCCATCCTTGATGAGATCGTCCAACATTCACTTCCTTGCAGAAGGACAAATATTACAAAGCAATCCAGCACTCTTTTCTTTATTTCTAATGAGATTTTCCTGCATTTCAGTACTTCTGAAATGCGTCTTTGGTCATGCCAATGCCTCTTTGGATCTCCATGTCAAACTTTCCGTCCTCTGTCAAAACACTTATACTTCACAAGTATATTAAGTCCAACCTGTTTAATAATTACACCATTTAAATGAAATTCCAACAGAATGATAATTATTAAGTCCCCATTATATTTGGCACTTATAAAGGTCAAGATGGCCTACACAGAAGTGAAATCTTATTATTTACGATGTTAAAATAAGAAAAATGGATGTTTTGATAAAAATGATCAATAATAAATTGTATTAAAATTCCTAATAATTAAATAATAGTAAAAATAAAAATTTCACTGACCTATGGAATTGGGATGAAAAAGAATAAAATAATTGTATTAATGAAGTGAGTAGCAATACAGTGTTAAAAAGAAAAAAAGATAGAGAAAAACCTTTAATAAAATAGAAATCATAATAAAGAGCGTCTTGACCCATAGGGATGGGATAAAAAGCAAGAATAAGAAGATGGAATATAACTAATGATAGAATATTCCAAATTTTCTTAGGAACACTTGTGGTTACTACAACATTTTGGCTGGTTCGTTTATTGATCTTCAGGAAATGGTGACAGAAAAATTTGTTATATGCCTCAGTGCGTTCTTCCCAGAAATCGAGACAATGAAGAATTCAGTGATCAGAAAATTAAACTGTAATGACTTTTCTCAAAGTTCGTCACATATGATTATTCTCAAATTTTCATTTTTTTAAAATTTTTTTTATGTAAACCGTGTATATATTGATACGTGATCGGCGAGCATGTCTGAAAGTTTATATGAGTGCGTGTTTTTTTTTTGTTTTTTTTTCCTACATTCACACCCACTTGTTAAATCTCTTTTTTGGGAATCATTCACCTTTCATTGGCCAGATTTTTTTTGTTTTTTATACTAACTTGCGAAAATTGATTCCATCTTTATATTTCAAAACTGTTTTCGGCGATTTTAACGTAAACACTTTATTTGAATTAATAATATTAAATAAACTAAGTAGCAGCTTAAGTATAGTCTTTCGTGATTGGCACACCCTGGGCTCTCTTCAAGAACCTACCTGCCTCGTAAGACGACCTGGGCATACCTGGTATCAGTGAGATGGCACAGGTGACATCGCCGTTGAAAACAGCTCATGTGCTGAAGGAAGCGTCGCTTTTCTAACTTGTGGGTAGGAGGTGAAACAGAATAAGTAAACAAAACATCTAAGAGTGATAGAGGATCTCAATAATCCTCCCTGTTATAATAAAGACCGTTGTGTATATATGCATATATATGCACCTCATATATTTATAAAAGAAATGTTTTAAATTTATAATTTTCTGTAATTGTTATTTAGTTTGTCTATACCTAAAAATATCTTTAATTAGATTAACTTAATTAAATTTTTAAAATCTTATTTTTATTTTTCCCCGAAATATACTTTTTCAAATAAGTTTCCAAATCTTTAACACTTTTAAAAAGACATTTAAAGTTAAATTTATTTGACACGTATCGAGCGTTTTCTATTTGATATTTTCTCCTTTTTCTTTCTTTTCTTTTTCCCCCTTCTTTATTTTTCTCTATACACTTTTTATATTCCGCCCCTTCCCTTTCTGTTCTGTTTTGTTTAACCCAATTCTCAATTTAACAACCTCCCATTTCTTTAACTCTTTTCGTCTATGAAGTTAGACATGCCAAATTTCCATCTCTTCACTTACGAAAAAGTAAAAACCAAAAATGGACTGATTTAAAAATTTAAATAAATAAAATTTTGTGACGTATATTTCTCAAATCTTAACCGTTATATTTTTTCCTCCTTTTTAATCTTATTTTTCTTCATTTTGATATCGAACTGTGTTGCTGAGTGGACGTGAATTCTCTCTTAGGGATTTCATGTTGAAATGTTCATTCAACATTTTTGAATTTTGAGAATTTATTTATATATATATATATATATATATTATGGACTCCCGTCGATTTCGACGTATGAGTGTCTAACACAGACTGCGACACAAAGAATTGTTTTGAGTGGTGTAGGCTTGTGTAGCACCATCCACACTTTTTGGAACTGCTGATAACAAACAATCGGTGCAGAAGTTCGCCACGGATCGCATGACCTCCAGACCTCAGATATTTAACCCATAACTGGAGGGAAGGGACGGATTAATACCTTTCCCAAGGGTAGCAGTGCGTAAGTGAATGCAGAGTGTTCGACTGGAATTGGAACTCGGCTCACCAATTTCCTTTTCCAAGCCGACATCTACTGCGCCACAACGCACATCTGTCAATAAACACTTACAGCACCTGGTATTCCAAAGCGGTCACCAATCTATGTACTGACCAGGTTCAACGTTGCTTAACTTCGGTGATCGAGCGAGAACCGGTATATTCAACGTGATATGACCCTTTATATATATGCGGTACAAACCCAGGGTAGGGTTGGTAAATATTCCAGGAGGATCCTAGTAATATCGTTAAAATATTAAAACTGATTCAATAGGCAGCTCAATGAAAATTAATTTAACTTATATATCGGATATTGCTACTAAAATTCCACTAGGTTAACCCTATAAAAACCAATTTATTGACTAAAACCCGTCTAATATTACATTAATAGCTATATATATCAGAGAAAGTGAGAGAAGCCGTGAACGTTTTCTTCAAAGCGTAGATTTATTATTATTATTATTAGTTAATGTATTAACTGTCCAAAATGGTATTTTGTCACTACACGTTTCCAGTGCAAAATTGACTCTCTTCAGTCAAATAACGTTGTGACTTTACATATCGAGATCCGTTTGTCTATCGGATGGCCTAAAATACCGTGTGTATATAGATAAGTGGTCGGTGAGTATGGTTTTTTTTCTTTCACATTCACACTCGCATATTAAATCTTTTTTGAGAATCATTCACCTTTCATTGATCAGAACCTGTTTTTTTTTTTTTGTTTTTTTTGTTTTTGGAATACTATTTTTTGGAAATGTTTGCGATTATTTTCTTAAATTTTTTTAGCGGGTTTGAAGTGAGTGAGTGAGTGAGTGTGTGTGTGTGTGTGTGAGGTTTTTTTTATGTTTTGTTGACCCGGGGAGAAAATTGTACTGCACAAAGCAATGGCAAAATGGATCTCGATATCTGTCCTGTTATTTGACTGACAGCTAAAGGGGGAAGAGATGTATTATATTATTAAGTCGTAATTAGTGGGAGATCAGTTTATTACTTCATAAAAATATAAAGCAGATCCCCCACTTTATGCCCAGTAGAAGCCTTAATCATGTTTTCAACTATTATATTCAGTCATTCAGTTGAGAACCATATGTGATACATGCTTTGGGTGATCATGTCTCGAAAGAGACATGACTAACTGGGTAGAAGATTATTACGTCATAGTTTGCGATTACTTCCTGCGGTAGACTGGTTGCCTACCAAGGCTATAGAACCCAATCTGTCCAGTTCTTTGACTAATAGCTAGAGTAAGAAGAGATATTATTAAGTAGTAATTAGTGGGGGATCAGTTTATTACTTCATAAAAATATAAAGGTGATCCCCCACTTTATGCCCAGTAGAAGCCTTAATCATGTTTGCAACTATTATATTCAGTCAGTCAGTTAAGTGCCATACGTGATACACGCTTTGGGCGATCATTTCTTGAAAGAGACATGACTGACTAGGCAGAAGATTATCCCGTAGTAGGTTGTTACTGCTTTCTACGTTAGACTAGTTTCCAAGCAAGGCTATAAAATCCAATCTGTCTATAGCTGGAGGGAGTAGAGACGAATTAATAACTTTCCCAAGGGGATTTGCGCTCTTTATTCCAAGCCGATATCCATTGCACTGCAACACACATCCATTTTGACTTTTACTTCAGCGAGAAATAATAATTTGTTCAGATATTAGACAATGTAGAGATTGGAGCTCGTATACATTTCTCTGGATGAATGCAAAGAAACAAACGACATTTCTTCAATTTTGCAGTTGTTATTCCCTTTTTTACCATTTCTAGAGTCGTTTCAGCATCAAGTTTCAGAGTTGGTTCATTTACACAGACATATATATAATAGATAATCCACGTATACTGTTTTAAAAGGAAAAACTACTAAAAAGTTGTAAGTTAAAAATGTATTTTTTGACATTATTTATTTCTATTATATATATATATATATATATATATATTCACACCATGCAGTGATCTTTAAAGTTACTGGCCAAACACTTCCTAGAATCAGTATTCCCAGGTTTGGTTTGAAGTTACTGATTTTGTCTCGTGGGCTTAGGTATATATTTTTTCAGTACCCTCACGTAACATATATTACACAAACATGTGTTTCTCTGAGTGTCTGTAAATATAGAGAATAATAAACGTTTTTTTTTGCCACAAATCCTTAGAGGGCTTTTAACGATCATTGCGGTTTGAAAAAAAAAATTGCCAAGATACGTCTTCGCCCTGATATCCGATTGGCGCAGTTTATTAATATGCGTAGAATGACATGTCAAATTTAATAATGGCTGATAATGTTTCATTTTATAAAAAGTTCAAGATAATATTTCTGCTAGCAATGTAAATAAAACAATTGAAATTAAGTTGAAAGAAATACCAGTCAAACATACATAATGGTTGATAATGTTTCATCTAATATAAATTTAAGATAATCCGATTCTTCGTGTAAATAAAAATGAAAGAACATTAAAAACGAGTAGTCAAAATGAATAATGGTTGCAAATATTTTATCTAACAGACATTCAAAATAATATTATAACTGACGGTGTCATTTTATGCCCTCAAGACTTGTTGTCATCAATTATCTAGAATATTGTTATGAACAACGAAGTGCGTTTCAAGCTCGTTAAGAAAATGGCAGGATAAGCAAATTTTGGATACGAACAAACATGGCCGCGTTGAAGTTGAGTGTGTTATGGTGAAACACGCCCATTCCTCAGATAATGGACTCTCCCTCCTATATTAATAAGAGTTAACTTTGTTAACTCGAGAAGTTCTTGGGAAGTTCATAGGAGTTCTTAGAAGTTCTAGAGAGTTCTTTAGAGTTCTATTGGAGTTCTATTGGAGTTCAGTAGAGCTACTAGGCAGCTGATATCAGTCGGCAGTTAGCCGAATACTAAGGAGTCAGCTTTCAGTGGAAGATTATCAATTTCCTAACATTTAGGGTGCGTTAAGTCGATTAGCAACCGACATAGCACGATTATAACGTTCAGCGCGAAAACTACTTCATAAAAGAGTGTCAGATAGAAAATTTCCGAACTCTTGTGCGTGTTGGTGATCTTGAACAAATTCTTCCGGTTACATAGATATATAATCGTATATTTTGTTTTGGTTTTATCTATGTGGTGCAGTGTATAACTGTTCGGAACGAGAAATCGGAGAGTCGTGTTCGAATTCCAGTCGAATTTGTTGCATTCACTTGCACAGAAATATCCTTGGGGAAGATATGAATCCGTGCTTATCCCTCAAGCTATTGGTTAAATAGCAGGACAAATTAGGTTCACTAATCTACCGCAGAAACAACGGCAACTTACCGTGAGAAAATAGTGTTCTCAATCAGACATGTCTCTTTCGAGACATGATCGCCCAAGCTTGTATCACGTATGGCACTTAACTGACTGACTGAATATAATAGTTGAAAAATTATTACAACTTCTACTGGTCATAAAGACGGGGATCAGTTTTATATTGTTATGAAGTAATAAACTGATCCCCCACTAATTACTACTTAATAATATAATACATCTCTTCTCCCTCTAACTATGAGTCAAATAACAGGACAGATTGGGTCTATAGCTTTGGTTGGCAACCAGTCTACCGCAAAAAAGCAATGGCAACCTACTGCGGGATAATCTTCTGCCCAGTCAGTCATGTCTCTTTCGAGACATGATCGCCCAAGCGTGTCTCACGTATGGCAATTAATGATATAGATGAATCGATTTTTACTTTTATTTTTGTCGTTTCACCTTAAGCAAATCGATGTCACTAGAACGCAGTAGAAACAGAATGAAAAGATTTTATTGGAGATGATTAAGGGACCGACGAATAAAGGAACAGTGTTTAAGAAGATAGAATATGGCGATCGATATTCCATTTAAATTTTTGAAGAAAAATGTCAGGGAAGCAAGAAATCAGAAGTGAGGTTATCAGGTGAGAAGTGCGAAAAAAGAATCTACTAGAATAGAAGTGAATACTGAATATAGCTCGTCTGATGGCAAAACGTTGAGACCCTGTTGAAACTAGCGGCGTGCTTAAATTCGTGTACCCCATTTCGAAATTTTCAGACAAGGGTGAGACGACGTTACCGAGATTTGAAATTCATAAACATGTTCGCTTATGAAGGAAGCAAACACCGGCTAAAATACTGAATCAAAATATTGAGGTTAGAACAACAAAAATGTGGAGGCTAATTCGAATAAGTTTGGGGAAAAAACGACAATATTTTTTCTGGATTCAGGACAAATCAACGACTGCGTCCAGGGAAACCTCAGAACCGAGACAACTCAGCACCAAAAAAACATAGGTTTATTTTTATAACTGAATAAAACTCATTTAAGGATTAAAACCTTAATTAGTGAATATTTTTCTTCTGAGCTATTATGAACCAGTTTTTTAGTTTTTAATTAATTTTAATAAATTAAATTGACATATTAGAAATCTAAATCTAAACTTATATAATAAATGGAACTCTGTGTGTGTGTGTGTCCGTTACCTATAGACTCCGAAACGGCTGAACCGATTTTCTTGAAAATTTACACGGTTGTACTATAAGCGTCTGCGGGTGTTCTTAGCTAGGTTTTGTGTCGAGGTGCCCCGATCAGTCAGTTAAGTGCCATACGTGAATCACGCTTGGGCGATCATGTCTCGAAAGAGACATGACTGACTGGGCAGAAGATTATCCCGCAGTAGGTTGCCATTGCTTTTCTAAACTGGTTGCCTGCCAAGGCTATAGAACCCCATCTGTCCTGTTATTTAACCCATAACTGGAAGGAAGAGACGGATTAATACCTTTCCCAAGGGTATTTGCGCGTAAGTGAATGCAATGAATTCAACTGGAATTTGAACTCGGCTCCCCGATTTTTCGTTCCGAGTCGATATCCACTGCACCACAACGCACATCCCGAAAAAATCGGTTTAAAGAAGGAATGGTCCGATTTTAATCAAATTTGATACACTCAGACAAAAACATAAGAAACGATATTCAGGAATTTCAAGGTTGCAGTTCTTACAATAGTGCAGAAAATCGATAACATATATATATATATAAAAAGATAAGATGTTTGTGCGTGTCTGTTTATCTGCCTGTGTCTGTATTTATCTAGCCCTTTTATTTTAGTTTTTGCTTCGGGTTTGGCTCTAAGTAGGTATAATTGTAGTTTTTAGTTTCAGCATGATACCATTTACTCAGAGGACTTATTTAGCCTTCAAAATTCAGTTTACGATGAAAAAAACTTATTTGATATCAATACCAGGAAATCAAAATTTGACTTACATCCATTAATTTTTCTTTCAGTCTACAGTTTCGCTTTAACTGGAAACAACTATTGCTTTTAGTCTTTCGTGCCAACGTCCAAAGAGTCTGAGGTCCAGGACTATGGATTAGTTTTAAAGCTTTCATTACACCCGAGCAACGCCGGGCTGTACTGCTATTAATTCAATAAAAACACTTGTTTTTTAATAAAGTATTTTGAGAAATGCAAAACAATGAAGCAGGATTTTGCTTTTAATTATTTTTAGTAAAGTTAATCGACATCCTAAAAGTATTTTATAAAAAAATATAATATTTGATGTTGTGAATCATTGAAATTATTTGGCTGACAACTGTTATTAAATAAAACAAATTTCGATAAATTTTGTACAATCGAATTTAATTCTTGTATTTTTTAAGTGACACAAAGTATTTTAACGAAAGTATTTTATGTCGCCATTTTTTATTTCTTAAATTATTTTAATCAAAAAATTAGTATGTCAATTAACTTACTTTTAAAAAAAAACTGCTTGATTGCTTTCCCAACAAATATGTTAAAAGATAAATAATAGAAAAATATGAAGATATATATTTAAAAATAAAATATAAATTGTATTGTTTTTCATTTAAATTTTAATCCTTAATAAAATATTTTTATCTCTTATAAAAGAAAAAAAAAATGTTTTTCTTATTTTGGGTTGTCCCTAATCCTTGCATCTCACTGTTTATTGTCTCACATGATACCACGTTTTGTAATCGAGTTGAGGGATTTTCAAGGAATTTTTCGGATATCCCGAATCTATGAACGTGTCTGTTTATTAAAATTGTGCTTTTTATTTTCTTTTTACTGCTTTTCCGCTATAACTTTTAATAAAAGACTCACTTTTATTAAATACTGATAATAATTCCGACCCCGCCGATTATTAAGAATCCCCCTTGTATTAGGTACGTTAGAACTTGTAAGGATGGATGGATGCATTGAGGTATTAAGAAGTTGTGCGGTCTTGTAAAAATCAAATAAGTTACTTTCTAACATGGCTGCCTTCTTTTTGTCTCCTTTTTGTCTACTTTACTATAATGGACCTGCCCAACACATTTGAATGAATGTATTCTATTCACTCATATATATCTTTCCATTAGATTACTCAAAGGCTTGGTCTTTCATTTGAACTGACTACATCAATCTACTTGTGTGCCAAATCACTCACTATTAACCAATATCCAATAGGTTTTCTTTTAATCATTTCACTCCAAGCAAGGCATTCCACTGCCACTGTTGCGCAGGGGGTTACATAAGGGAAAGTGATGAAGAAGAGTGGTTAGTTATAGAAAATGTCAGGAGGAGGGTGATAGACGGATGAGGATACCGAGGATGGGATGGGGTAGATGGGAAGAGAGTTTGAGAAAATGGATGAGAGGTAGTGTGATAAGAGATGTCTATTGACCTATTGACCTTACATTTAAATTCCTGGAGATTGTAGCTGTCGGGGAAGCAAGTATATGGAAAGGAATTCCACATGCGGGAAAAAAAGCTGTTAGAGTAGAAATTGCGGTTACATTTTATCGGTTTCACTGTAAAAGGTGTGGGACCTAGTTGCTAATCTAGTAGCTCTTGCCAATTCATACTTAGGGGCACCAGTGATCTAAGTTCATCGGAGCAGAAGCCGTGAAAGTATTTATAAAAGAGGCACAGGGAAGCCACATCACGCCGGTGAGAGATTGACTGCAGCCGGGCTACCAAGTCGATGCCAATCACATTACAGATTCTCCATTGGATTTTGTCAAGAACCCCGAGGAGAATAGGTGAGGCAGTTGACCAGATGTGACGGCAGTATTCAATACACGGGTAGATGGTAGATATATAAATGTGCAGGATACATTGAAAAATTGTGTAAGAACGTGAGAATGACGTGAAACTAGGAGAAGAGAGAAAAGAAAATTCCTTTTTGGTCTTTGGATCGAAAGTATATGCGCCTAAGAATTCGCGTAGACACGTCCGCCTCAAAGAGAACGTGTACGATACGCACAAGAACGAGGCGTTTGGTTGGACAAACACTCTGAGATCAACACTGGAACTGACTTGAATTCTTCACGCTCGCCATAAAAATAGTCACGTGCAAATAAATGTTTTTTTTTTTGTTTTTTTTTTACAGAGAAAAAAAAATGAACAAAAATATATTGTGCAATATTTATTTGTTTATTGAGAAAGATGAGATCGACTAGGTGGGATGCTTTCGCAGCTGTTGTAATACACCTTTGACACGATAATAATGTGAACTGAAGAGAAATAATAAAAACTGTTGCCTTTTCTCTCTTTCTCTAGTATAACATGTATGTATAGTGGACCCTGATTACGACGGTAACAGTTTTTTTTCCCTGCAACTACTTCTGAGACAGGTAAAATATTACAGGAGATATAATTGCCCAAGTATTCGCATATTCACATTCTTCAACTACGCCGAGAAAAAGACAGTTCTTCAAGATAAAGACTGTGCAAAATGCAGGGGAGAAGTGGTTTCATGACTTCCCCAACTGTATTAATGCAAAGCTAGCAAACACCCTCAACCAGTAATTTAGTTAAGGGCCTTCAACAGTCAAAGTTCTATGGGTACGTCAGTATTAAAAGATATTCAGCTGTTTAAAAAATGTCTCGGTATATTTCAATAGTACAATTATGTCGATCTTCTGAATTCACCAAAATCTGGTTAACAGAAAAACAAAGTTATGAAATCAGGTCAATTCCGTTAGACTCGCAATAGTCAATTACCCAATATGGAACAAAATTTTTCATGATACAAAACTCGAAAACAATTGAAAGTAGTAAGTGAATATAATGAGCCCAATGGAAATTGGAACCTCAGGCCACCAAATAAATGTCGTTTGACTAGACCGTTACTGGTATTGATGACGCGAGAGGACTTATTACTCATCATTTCTCCATCGCACCCAATGGTGCTTAGGTCAGCTACGTTTTGTTGCTGTTTCTGTAACAAACTGTTTTTATGGGATAGGGTTGTTAGCCCTGCGCCCAACCCCCAAGCCTGGAGAACCGGTGGACCATTCTTGGTCTTTAACGTTTACAGTACCTGGTATTACTTGTTATTACTAACCATATATTTAGTGGATGTACGTGTCTCAGTAGACGTCACTGATTTTCAACAGTATAATGTTCGTTTACTCAAACACATAACGTAGGTAATAATCTTTATTATAATAAAGGCCGTTATATATATATATATATATATATATATATATATATATATCACACACAGTGATTTGACTCAAAGAATTATAAGTTCAATACCAGACTACAGCAGTAGTTAACAAATAACTCAGAAGCGTTTAATTAAAGGGAAATAACTACATGGCTACCAGAAGTGGTATCGCACATGGAATGAGAATAATATACCCCAGTGATAGTAATGAAGGATTAGGTTCGAAATTCCTAGTACAACATCCGAAACGTCATAAACGCGGCAGCAAAGATGAGGACAATAGTCCGAATAATGTAATTAGTGTGTGTGTGTGTATATATATATATATATATATATATATATCTTGGAAACTGAAGATTTGTAGTTTATACAATGTTATAGTGAAACGCACCTATTCTATAGTGAATAGACTCTCCCACCTAATTTAAGTAGGAGTAGTAAGAGGAACGGATGTTGGACGATAGTCGTCAGCAACCTGGCAAAATTACGCTGCGTAATACATATTATAGCAAGTTCCTAACGTTTTGTACGTCGAACCTATTAGGACCGACTTCAGCACAAATACTAGCCTCCACTGCGAAAATAACTCTACAACACTCGTTATCAGGATTAATGCCTGGGCTCTTAGATTAGACTCAATCCTGGAGTTCTGCGCGCTTATATTATGCACAGTTTGAAGACAGATTTAAAAAACAATGACATGACACTCATTGATGTGAGAATACGATATTTGCAAAACCATCAATAAATAATGCGTTTCTATAAAAAGGACCTCATTATCCCACGAAAATCTTTGATAAAGATTTATGAATTGCTCAGGTCCGGTTTTACTGGGATACCACAAGAGAAACTGAACAGAAGAAAAAACGAATCCATACATTCAATATAGCAGCGATTCCCAAACTGAGAGACATTTCCCTCGGGGTGGGGGTGGGGTGAAGCTACCAGGGGAGAACAATTGGAAAAATTTCAATATTTCAACAATTGTAGGGGGGGGCTCAGTTTTTCATACAACGTTATAGTAAATCGATCCTTCATTTTCGAACCACTCGCTGGTACGACATTACCACTACCTGATTATCAATTTTTATTTTATTTTATTCAGTTCAATCTTATCGATTAAACCCTAAAATTTTCGATTAAACAATTTTAGGTGGGAGGGGGAGCTCAGTTTTTCATACAGCCTCATAGTAAATCGATCCTGGGCAATTAACTTTTTTGCTTGTGCATATTCAACAACTGAATACTTTACGAAATTTTTGAATAAAGCCATTCTTAAAGTTTCCGAGGAAGATGCCATCGTAAGAAGTAAAGAACACTTGAAAAAAAAAAAAAAGCAACAATTTGTCCCCGCCCAAAAAACGAAACAAAGCAACCCCAACGAGAGTGGGTCCAAACTGGAGGATCGATTTACTATAACGTTGTATGAAAAAGTGAGCCCTCACGTCACTAAAATTGTTTAAATATTGAAAATTTCTGTGATAATCGGAAACTTTATGTAATAGTTGATAAGACTGCGGTAAAGAGAAAAAAAAGAAAAAGGAAAAAAAAGAAAAAGGAAAAAAAGAAAAAGGAAAAAAAGAAAAAGGAAAAAAAAGAAAAAGGAAAAAAAGAAAAAGGAAAAAAAGAAAAAAGGAAAAAAAGAAAAAGGAAAAAAAGAAAAAGGAAAAAAAAGAAAAAGAAAAAAAAGAAAAAGGAAAAAAAGAAAAAGAAAAAAAGAAAAAGGAAAAAAAGAAAAAGGAAAAAAAGAAAAAGGAAAAAAAGAAAAAGGAAAAAAAGAAAAAGGAAAAAAAGAAAAAGGAAAAAAAGAAAAAGGAAAAAAAGAAAAAGGAAAAAAAAGAAAAAGGAAAAAAGAAAAAAGGAAAAAAAGAAAAAGGAAAAAAAGAAAAAAAGAAAAAAAAGAAAAAAAAAAGAAAAAAGTAAAAAAGAAAAGAAAAGAAAAACAACAAATTCAAAGGTGGTGGGAGTCTTTAGTTCTTCTTTAGTTCTTACGATGGCATCTTCCTCGGAAACTTTAAGAATGGCTTTATTCAAAAATTTCGTGGACATATCAATCATTACATCATGAAGAAGCAAAATAGAAATATCAAAAAAATGACTAATTTTGGTAAATAATACCAAAATTCTATATAGGACTCATTGCAAAGAAACAATCAAAATTGTAGAAGCCGTTATGATACAAAAGAAACAATCCATTTTAAATAAAATAACTTTTACCACAGAAAATTATATACTGAAGTGTCTATAAGATATTTAATATACACTAGCAGTATAACCCGTAGTTTCTCGGGTGTAATGAAAGTTTCAAAACTAATCCATGGTTCTGAAGCTCAGACTCTTTGGACGTTGGCACGAAAGACTAAAAAGCAATAGTTGTTTCTAGTTAAAGCGAAACCGTAGACTGAAAGAAAAATGAATGGATGTAAGTCAAATTTTGATTTTCTGGTATCGATGTCAAATAAGTATTTTTACGTTGTAAACTGAATTTTGAAGGTTAAATAAGTCAAATGAGTAAATGGTATCCTGGCTAAGATTAAGAACTACAATTATACCTACTTAGAGCCAAACCCGAAGCAAAAGCCAAAACAAAAGGGCTGATAACTTAATTTTGATCAGACCTGATCGGATATAGGAATATCGATTTCCGATATCGGGGGATAATTGGAAAAAGATAAGTAGCCTATTACCTGACCGAAAGCCTAAGGAATGTTTGTGGGAAGTTTGGTGAGAATCGGATAAAAATTTTGCCTTTGAGATATATATATATATATATATATATATATATACACTCATACGATATGACTAATATGCATGCCAGCATAGCAGAATTCGATACCCGCTTTTCCGTGTAACCGTTACATACGGGGTCAGATTCAGTTTATTTCAGTTTAAATACCAGGATCCAAAAATAACTGGATATAGTCAATATTTCTTTACTGGATTTGAAGAGAAGAAAACTATGAACTTTGGACAGTTTATTCATAATGTAGAGCAAGACATTTTCGGAAACAGGAAAGTATTAAAAGAAATGTTTGAATTAATTCCTGTTGCCTGAACACACTCTATACACATTTAAAATAATAACTCGTTTACAAATGAAAAATATTCAAAAGTTCTGCAATATAATTGTATTAACCATCTTTTAATACAACTGTGTACTGGTCTAATTTAATTATGATCAAAAACTAAATATGTAAATAATTTATATATATATATATATATATATATATATATATATAGTACTTTAGAACATGTACAAACTACATTCTACTACAAAATTGTACATTTCGTTTCGACCTTGAAAGAACAATGCTTCATCAGATAGTTAATAATGATTGTAATAAACATTTTTCAAATGAAAATTTCAAAAACTCACTTTTATTTTTGGAAATCTTTTCGTACGAGGTAAAAGGATATTAAAAAAGAGGGAAAATTATATATAATGTAATTTGATATCTTTAAAAATGGCTTATGTAAACCGAAAGCTTGGATTGGATTATAAAAAAATTGTTTCAATATTGTGATTTTCTTTCTTCATTTAATGATAATGCTATTAAGCTTATAAGAATATGAAAAAATTTACATAAAATAGACTAAACTTGTCTATATTATTTAATGAAACATTATATATATATATATATATATATATATATATATATATATAAAAACTTCTGTAATTTACAAATTTCAGTCTAGTTGCAGATGCGACTACATAGGTATAACATCCCAGCGTAGCTCAAAGAGTTAAACAGCATTTACCTCCCAGAATTTTGGACTCAGCCGCAAGTAGTAGCCAACTTGTGAATACATCCGGGTCTTCAATCGCACGGCAAGTTATTAATAGCGGGAATTGTGTGGTTGAATTGAGTGGTGAGAACTTTACAATTTTATCAAGGTCCCACTCTCTCTTTCATCTAAAAATGCTAGAGTCCATAGACATCAGATCCTGAAGGCCTTTTCTCTGTAAGCAGATAGAATGCCTTTTGGATCTGAGTGTGATTGGGCTTTAGTCTTCCTTGAATTTTTATTTCTTCCCCTCAATTCTCATTTCATCTTTTAATCACGATTTAGAAAATCCCAGAAATAAAAAAAAAAAAAAAAAAAAATTAAAAATTGATAAGCTCTGGGCGAAACCGGTTGCTTGTTTGTTTTTTTTTTTTTTTGTCTTAGTGTTTAGTATGTCATCGAAAATCCAATCATTTCTTGCTATTATGTGTGTATATATATATATATATATATATATATATATATATATATGAGAATTAGTGTTTCTTAGTGTATATGCGGTTATCAACACATGTCGTACTTGAGAGATTATGCATTTTCGAAGGTGAAAACTGTTTCACATGATCGAAGCTGTATTGCTCATATATGCCATTGCCATTTGGTTGCGAGCTCCCACTAAACGTTAGAACACACACACAAACAAACATCAACATCATTCTATGTAAATACATCTCCATATCCATCCTCTCACCTAGAGTCTGTAACCTGAGCCCGCGGGTATTTTGATTAACGGCTTACAGTAACATGCAATTAATGGTTTTCACCTGCCTATCAAAAAGCTTGGGTTGACGTGTAGTGAAGAATGCCATATTGTCTTCAGCTTGCCTGCTTTTTACTCAGGTTTAGGGTCTGAGCGGAATTGCTGCCAATCAAACGGGCAATAAACGAATTTGGAATAGTTTCTGTCTTCATTTATGGTGCTTATTGTCTTGGAAAAAAAAAAATTGAGACCAGGAATGGCAATTTTATAAAAAGCAGGAAGGATAAAAATACAAATTATTATTATTAACGTTAATAATAATAATGACATTTTATGGTATGCTAACTTTCCGGCCGTTGTGTAGGGTAGAATGAATTATTTCATGTTTTACGGCTTTCATATTTTATTAAAAATTCAATTCTTAATGTTCCATATTTGTCAAGAAGATAAAATAATAAGTGCTAATCTTTGTCCAAGGGATTTGTCTGCTTATTATTAGTATTATTATTATTTTACGACCTATCAACCCGTACGTTTCATTTCATGTAGAAAAAGGCTATTTTTATCGGATTGCATAGATTTCGGAGACATTTTATTGACAGTATTTGGAGGAGACTTAACGTTTTAGAAACGTTATGTTTCGTGTGTGTGTGGTATAAAAGTTTCTAGAAATTTGGCTATCTGATCTAATCCAAACTTATTTATAAATGGAACTTTGTGTGTGTGTGTCCGTTACCTATAGACTCCGAAACGGCTGAACAGATTTTCTTGAAAATTTACACAATTGTACTATAAGCGTCTGTGAGTGTTCTTAGCTAGGTTTTGTGTTGAGGTATCCCCGATAAATATCGAAAATCGAAAAAATCGGGTTATAGGAGTGGTCTGATTTTAAGCAAATTTAATACATAGACAAGACATAAGAAACGATATTCAGAAGTTTCAAAGTTGCAGTTCTTACAATAGTGCAGAAAATCGATAACATATATATATATATATATATATATGTATATATATATATAGATAAGGCAAGATGTTTGTGTGTGTGTCTGTTTATCTGCCTGTATGTATTTTTTTCTGCCCTTTTATTTTAGTTTTTGCTTCGGGTTTGGCTCTAAGTAGGTATAATTGTAGCTCTTGGTCTCAGCAATGATAACATTTACACAGAGGACTTATTTAGCCTTCAAAATTCAGTTTACGACGAAAAACTTATTTGATATCGATACCAGAAAATCAAAATTTGACTTACATCCATTCATTTTTCTTTCAGTCTAGGGTTTCGCTTTAACTGGAAACAACTATTGCATTTTAGTCTTTCGTGCCAACGTCCAAAGAGTCTGAGTTCCAGGACCATGGATTGGTTTTAAAACGCCGGGCTATCCTGCTAGTATACAATAGTTGCAAACATAAGTAAAGCGTCTACTGGGCATAAATTAAAGAAACGGTTTTCCATTGTTATGTAATAATAACAATCACCCAGTAATTACTACTTATTGTTCTGTTAGAAATCAGTCAGTTATACGAAAGACACGCTTGGGCGATCTAGAATGAGACATGATTGACTGGGAAGACGTTCTTTACCGCAGTAGGTTGCCATTATTTTCTAAGGTAGACAGGTTGCCAACCAAGGCTATAGAACCCTATCTGTCCTGCTATTTAACCCATCTTTCAAGACATGATCGCCCGAAGCGTTTATCACGTATGGCACTTAACTAACTGAATATAATAGTTGAAAACATGATTAAGGTTTCTACTAGACATAAAGTGGGATATCAGTTTTATTGTTATAAAGTAATAAACTGATCCCCCACTACTTAATAATACATCTCTTCCCCCTCTAGCTATCAGTCAAGTAACAGAACAGATTGGGTTGTATAGCCTTGGCTGGCAACCAGTCTACCGCAGAAAGCAATTGCAACCTACTGCGAGATAATCTTCTACCCAGTCAGTCATGTCTCTTACGAGACATGATCGCCGAATGCGTGTTTCACGTATGGCACTTAACTGATTAACGTGAAAAGACTTTAATGGGAAAGTAGATTTTTCAAAATTCTCACGCACCGACTGTCGTCTTCGTCAATCAAGGTGACATCTGGAGTTGACATGGTTTTGTCAGAGGTGATCTTATAACTTTCCGGAAAATATATGAATATGAAGTGAGCAAAAATATACTGGACATTAGGCCTTTAACCACAGACGAGTAAGATCCCGTGAGAACGTAATCACGTGATTTATGTGGTTTGGTTGGTTGTTTTGTTTTTATGGCATATCAACACCTCGGCGGGTCATTTATTGCCAACTAAACTTCATTTATTGCTGGTAATACCTTTCTCTTTCAACAATTTATTGAGATTTGTTTTAAGAGCAGGGTCCCCAAGTCCTACCCTTGTTATTTAACCCATAACTGGAGGAAAGGGACGGATTGATACCTTTCCCAAGGGTACCAGTGCTTAAGTGAATGCAGGGTATTTAACTGGAATTCGAACTCGGCTCACCCATTTCTCTTTCCGAGCCGTCACTATACGCTTACAGCACCTGATATTCCTAAGCGGTCACCCATTTAAGTACTGACCAGGCTCAACGTTGCTTAACTTCAGTGATCGAGAGAGAACCGGTGTATTCAAGGTGATAGGCCGTAAGCCACTTGATTTATGTGCACGTATACTTACGTGACAATGTACGAAAAAGTGTATTGCTACAGGCGTTAGAAATCAGAGAGAGTCAACAATAATAAGCAGTCAGAAGCATTTAAACAATTTGATATTACGGAACTTTTTTTTTTCCAGTCCTACTTGATTCGTTGATCTGATTGTACAGCTTAACCATTATAGAGTTACTTGAAGCCGAAACAGTTTTTTTTTTTAAATCATATCACCCCGAGCAAGGCGGTAACGCCACTGATGTGCAGGGGGCTACGTAAGCGTGAAAAGATTGGAAGACAAAGCCGGAAACCACATCCTAAACAGGAAACAAGGGATGAGCCTCTTCATCTGTTCAATAGATGTGGGTGGAGTGTGAACCGGGCGATAGTTTAGTCTACTCCAATTGAAAAAAAAAAGTAAAACCTATTAGAAGTGATTTTTTTTTTAATCAATAAAAATTACTTTGATTACTTCCACCTAAATAATAACACCCTCCATGGAAACAGTTCGTTTCCATTAAGATTGAGGCCCTTTCTTTATTCACACTGAGCTGTTTTTTCAGCGATGTAGGTACCAAGCAACATAAAATTTTAAAAATTTCTTTAAAATGATGGGGTTTTTGACGCCGGATGGAGCATTTTTTCAAAAAGTTAAACTTTCGTCAATGACAAGAATTTTTTTTTTTAATCTTTTAAAAATTGCTGTATGATCAAAATCTACTCAATAACTTCTAATGTTTTCGTAAATTACTATAAAAAATCAACATAAAATGTTAAAAAAAAGAAAACAATTTAGAAAATGAAATTATTAATAAAATGGCAATCGTCAGGCTTTTCTTTGAAAATTAATTAAATTAAAACCAAATCATCGTTTGTTTTCTGAAAGGAATCCACATATTCCGAAACAGTTTTAATTTGAGGATAAAATAGTAAAATATGGAAGATTAATAATTGTTTTTTGTTCGAAATCGTCGATTTTTTTCTTTATAAATAAATTTTACACTTGATACACACAAACAAACAATATTTCTTTTTTTTTTTTCAGTAAATTCGTTTTTTTTCTCGGATTGCAGGCGATTGCTTACAGTACTCGGCGTCCCCAAACGATCCACCATCTAAGTACGAACTTCCTAGTATATTATCATAGAAATAAGTTCGCACTGAGAGGGTGCCGAAAAGCTCTCGGGTCAACCCACTCCGAAAATAAATGACTAAATATCAGAATTTAGTAAGAGGAATCCCTTCTTTGTTTGACCTTCTTCAACAACCCCCCCTATTATAATAGTCAGTGCCATACGTTATACAGGCTTGGGTGATCATGTCTCGAAAGAGACATGACTGACTTGGAAGATTTACCCGCATTAGATTGCAATTACTTTCTACGGCAGACTGGTTGCTAACCAAAGCTGTAGAACCCAATATGTCCTACTATTTAACCCATAGCTGTAGACAAACGAGACATATTATCATATTAATAAGTAGTGATTACTGGGTGATTATGTTATAACAATGGAAAACCGTTCCCTTAATTTATGCCCAGTAGAAGCTTATGTTTGCAACATTTGTATTTAGTCAGTTAAGCGCCATACATTATAGACACTTGGACGATCATGTCTCGGATGAGATATGATTGACTGAGCAGAGGATTTTCTCGCAGTAAGTTGCCATTACTTTATGTGGTAGACTGGTTACCAACTAAGGCTATAGAACGCAATCTGTACTACTATTAAACTTATTTCTAGAAGGAGAAGCGACAGATTAATTCGTTTTCCAAGAGTATATGTGAATGCGACGAATTCAACTGAAATTCGAACCCCGATTTCTCGTTCCGAGCCGACATCTAATGCACCACAACGCACATCTTACTATTATATAATATTCCTAAATAAAAAAAAGAAATACTTATTCACCATCTCCAGAAGTATTTTTAACCAACTCCAATGACATCGAGAAAATTTAATCTATTAAATTAACCCTTATTTATTCATTAAACACTCATAATTATTATTTCTAGAAGAACCCGTGCAATTTCCACAGAAGGATAATTATGATTTCCTGGGAAAAAATTACTTTGTCATACTACAAATGATAGTAACGTCTTCAAACATAAAGGTATTTAATAAAATAACGATAACACAGAGTGTAATTTTATTAAAATATCTATAAAAGTAATGTCCATAGAAGCTACTACTTCTCACATAAATTGAAGAAAGTCTTGTGGGAACTGACGGTCCCCTGGGAAGAAAACGCAGAGGAAGCTCATGAAAGGAAGAAGTTAAAATATGACGAACTGCTGGAGAGTTGCAGGGTTAAAGGCTGGAGGGCTAGCTGCACTCCTATAGAAGTGGGGCCTAGAGGATTTGCAGCAAGGTCCTTATGCAAAGCCTTAACAGATATTGGGATAGTGGGAGTAAAAAAAGAAAAGCACTCAAGTCCATAACCGAAACAGCGGAAAGAACAGCTAATTGGTTATGGATCAAAAGAGAGAGAGCCTGGATTCCAAATTGTTAGCTAAAATTCCCCGAAATTCTGCGTCTAAATTAATGTTTCAGACGAGCTCATGTGCGGTTCGCCTCTAAATGGAAAGTGGCTCTGACTGTCGCCAATCGGAAGCATTTACAGGGTTTTGTACCGGGCCTAAACGTAATTTTTCCAGTGTCTGAAAGCGCTTACTGAGGGTGGGCCGGGGGCTGATCATCTCTGGTAAGGTCGGCGCGGTGAGGGGGGTATGATGTTGAAAGACCCGAAACCCCCTAGTGCGTACGCTGGAAAAGGAAATAAAAGTAATATCCATAGAAGCTACTGTAATCTTATATTAAGCATTATATTAAGCGGCGTATGCACAGACCATAACCAAAATACTGTACACTATTTTGTAATATTTTGAAAGAGAATTTTTTTTTCCTGAAAAATCATGGCTCCTGTGTCTATTGTAAACAGAAAAGATCAATTGAGTAATGGCCAAGGGTGTAGAGGCCAGAAATTTCGTTATTAGGTCGCGGGATACGACAACAAACTTACATATTTTTACCATATTGTATAGTACACACACAATTACTGCTACAACCGCCAGCTAAGCTGCTACTGATACTGTAATGCTATAGGCTCTCTCCTCCTACTATCTCACTCTTTACTACTCTTTCGTTTGGCAAAGGTGAGAGAAAGGCTGAGGAAAGTAAAAAGATAGAGAGGAAGGAAAAGCTCGTGTAGAGAGTGAGACATAACGGACGGAGGAACTAAGTAACTAAGGAAGGAACAAGTAGAATTATCATATGATTGTGATTTTCGTCATAATTCGATTTCTGCTATGATCACAATACCTACCAACTTTGTGGAAAGACCAAAGGTAGTGGTGTGTTATGGCTACATTTTATTTGTTTTTCTAACTTCCATAACATCACTTGAGTTACATGGACAACGTTTTTAGTGTATGGGCTGTACTTATCAAGACAACTTTTCGTATATTTCTTAAGCTGGTTTTATTTCCATTTTTTTTTTTTTTAGTTTCCTTTTTTATCATTCTAAGTGAACCTATTATCACTGGTATTATTCTTGTTTATAATTTCCACATTCTTTTTAAATTTCAATTTGCAGGTTTTTATACTTTGGATGTTTTTCATTTCATTTGTTTGTTTATTAAGAACTGTTGTTCATGAGGTTATAAAAATATCAATGTTTTCGCCTCAGTTGACTTTTTCTTTTTAAACCATGCTGCAGTACAAAAGCCCCTTTTAATTGTTTCCCGATCAATAAAGACATGAAATGTTCCATCAATTTGATTCAAATCGTGAGAACTTTAAGCTTTGACACAAGCGAAAAATTATCGCGGTTAATAAGCCTCGTTAGTGATTTACGTCTTTTCCTTTCGGCATTATCGTCTCAAATGACGTTTGCCAAATGCACCAAAGAAGAAATTAAATTAAGGTCAGGTTTTGTTTCGAAATTACACGCTTGATAAGAAACTTCGAAAATCTTAGGTACTTTTTATTCCTTAATTAATGTTTTTAGCTGCTAACCATTTTATTTCTCTTTCTTCTTCTCTCTCTCTCTCAAATTGCATTGAACTCATGTTTCACAGTATTTAATCCTTAACGAAATTCCTATCCGAAATTTTCTGGATCTGCCACACTCCGAACGCGTAGGAATTGTGGGGGCGGGAGCAAATCGTTTTTATACGATTATTCTGGGAGTTGGCATATACAAAACAAACCACCCTCGCATCGGGGACTTTCTCGAATATTCCATAAGCATACGGTAATATCGATTACAAAATGATACGGTCATTAGCGACAGTGCGTCTTACACGTCGTAAATTACAACAAAAATTCGCATTCATTACTTTTTGACATTAGAATTTTTTTTTTTAATCATTTCACCCCAAGCAAGGTATTCCACTGCCACTATTGCGCATGGGGCTACATAGGGAAGGTAAAGAGAAAGAGTGGTTAGATAAAGAAAATATGGGAAATGTCAGAAAGAGGGTGATAGATGGGTAAGAATACCGAGGCTGGGGGTTGGGTAGATGGGAAGACTGTTTGAAACAATGGATGCGAGTTACTGTGTTAGGAGGTGTCTATTGACCTTATATTTAAACTCCTGGAGATTGTAGCTGTCGGGGAAGCAAGTGTATGGATGGGAATTCCACAGGCGGAAAGTACAAGAAAAGAAGCTGTTGGAGTAGAAATTACAGTTACATCTTATCTGTTTCACTGTAAAAGAGTGGAATCTAGTTGCTAATCTAGTATCTCGTGCAAATTCATACTTTGGGGGCACCAGTGATCTAAGTTCATCGGAGCAGAAGCCGTAAAAGTATTTATAGAAGAGACACAGGGAAGCCACGTCGCGCCGGTGAGAGAGAGACTACAGCCGGTCTGCCAAGTCGGTATTAATCACATTACAGACACTCCGTTGTAGTTTGTCAAGAAGCCCGAGGAGAATAGCAGGGGCACCCGACAAGATGTGGCAGCAGTATTCAATGAACGAGCGGATGGTAGATTTGTATATGTGCAGGAGTTGACTGATGCAAGGAAGATGCGGAATTTTACTCGAGGTTCAAATGTTCAAACACCATTAAGTAGCCTAGTGGGTTAAAGCGTTCTTTTGTGAATTTGGAGATATAGTGATTGTGTGTTCAATCCCTCGCCTAGGCAGTCTCTACTTGAAATCAATGAAAACGGGCGAGCAATAACTATGCAGTACTTAAATATAAGAACAAGACATGGGCAGTGGAACAAGAACAATCTGCCGCCGTTGGTTAAATAAAGGATGCAGTTCAGAATTCCTTGTAGGTTAACCAGATTGATAAATGATCGAGGAAGGTCGGATGGCTCAACGACCGAAACGTTGCAATAACAAAGATGTGAAAAACAGTCAGAATGTAATTAGTGTGAATAATGATAACCCCACATTCCAGATATTTAGACAGAACAAATTTTTAAAATGTTCATGAATCTTTTTCGCTCAGCTCAAAGGTTTTGTTCACAGAAATGGATTTTAAAATGGGATGTTGTGGTATACGAACTTGGTAAAAATGGTACATATTAACTTTTTTTTTTTTTAGGTATTTTTAAATAGGGTGTTGCGGTATAAGGAACCTGGGCTATAAATTCTACATATTAACATAGGATTTTCAAATAGGGTAAGGAACCTGATATAAATTCTACATATTAACATAGGGATTTTCAAATAGGGTAAGGAACCTGATATAAATTCTACATATTAACATAGGGATTTTCAGAATAGGGTATGAACCTGATATAAATTCTACATATTAACATAGGGATTTTCACAGGGTAAGGAACCTGATATAAATTTTACATATTAACATAGGGATTTTCAACAGGGTAAGGAACCTGATATAAATTCTACATATTAACATAGGGATTTTCAAATAGGGCAAGGAACCTGATATAAATTTACATTAACATAGGGATTTTCAAATAGGGTAAGGAACCTGATATAAATTCTACATATTAACATAGGGATTTTCAAATAGGTAAGGAACTGATATAAATTCTACATATTAACATAGGGATTTTCTAAATAGGTATGAAACTTGGGATATAAATTACACATTAACATAGGGATTTTCAAATAGGGTAAGGAACCTGATATAAATTCTACATATTAACATAGGGATTTTCAAATAGGGTAAGGAACCTGATATAAATTCTACATATTAACATAGGGATTTTCAAATAGGGTAAGGAACCTTGATATAAATTCTACATATTAACATAGGATTTTCAAATAGGTAAGGAACCTGATATAAATTCTACATATTAACGTAGGGATTTTCAAATAGGGTAAGGAACCTTGATATAAATTCTACATATTAACGTAGGATTATCAAATAGGGTAAGGAACCTGATATAGTCTTCTACATATTAACATAGGGATTTTCAAATAGGTAAGGAACCTGATATAAATTCTACATATTAACATAGGGATTTTCAAATAGGGTAAGGAACCTGATATAAATTCTACATATTAACATAGGGATTTTCAAATAGGTAAGGAACCTGATATAAAATTTACATATTAACATAGGATTTTTAAATAGGGTAAGGAACCTGATATAAATTCTACATATTAACATAGGGATTATCAAATAGGGTAAGGAACCTGATATAAATTCTACATATTAACATAGATTATCAAATAGGGTAAGGAACCTGATATAAATTCTACATATTAACATAGGATTTTCAAATAGGTAAGGAACCTGATATAAATTCTACATATTAACATAGGGATTTTCAAATAGGTATGAACCTGATATAAATTCTACATATTAACATAGGGATTTTCAAATAGGGTAAGGAACCTGATATAAATTCTACATATTAACATAGGGATTTCAAATAGGGTAAGGAACCTGATATAAATTCTACATATTAACATAGGGATTTTCAAATAGGGTAAGGAACCGGATATAAATTCTACATATTAACATAGGGATTTTCAAATAGGGTAAGGAACCTGATATAAATTCTACATAATAACATAGGGATTTTCAAATAGGGTAAGGAACCTGATATAAATTCTACATATTAACATAGGATTTTCAAATAGGGTAAGGAACCTGATATAAATTCTACATATTAACATAGGATTTTCAAATAGGTATGAACCCAGATATAAATTCTATATTAACATAGGGATTTTCAAATAGGGTAAGGAACCTGATATAAATTCTACATATTAACATAGGGATTTCAAAGGGTAAGGAACCTGATATAAATTCTACATATTAACGTAGGGATTTTCAAATAGGGTAAGGAACCTGATATAAATTCTACATATTAACGTAGGATTATCAAATAGGGTAAGGAACCTGATATAAATTCTACATATTAACATAGGGATTTTCAAATAGGGTAAGGAACCTGATATAAATTCTACATATTAACATAGGATTTTCAAATAGGGTAAGGAACCTTGATATAAATTCTACATATTAACATAGGGATTTTCAAATAGGGTAAGGAACCTGATATAAATTCTACATATTAACATAGGGATTTTCAAATAGGGTAAGGAACCTGATATAAATTCTACATATTAACATAGGATTTTCAAATAGGGTAAGGAACCTGATATAAATTTACATATTAACATAGGGATTTTCAAATAGGGTAAGGAACCTGATATAAATTCTACATATTAACATAGGGATTTTCAAATAGGGTAAGGAACCTGATATAAATTCTACATATTAACATAGGGATTTTCAAATAGGGTAAGGAACCTGATATAAATTCTACATATTAACATAGGATTTTCAAATAGGGTAAGGAACCTGATATAAATTCTACATATTAACATAGGATTTTCAAATAGGGTAAGGAACCTGATATAAATTCTACATATTAACATAGGGATTTTCAAATAGGGTAAGGAACCTGATATAAATTTACATATTAACATAGGGATTTTTCAAATAGTAAGGAACCTGATATAAATTCTACATATTAACATAGGGATTTTCAAATAGGGTAAGGAACCTGATATAAATTCTACATATTAACATAGGGATTTTTAAATAGGGTGCTACGGTATAAGGAACCTGATATAAATTATACATATTAACCTAAGGCTTTTCAAATAGGATGTTGTGGTATAAATAGTACATTATAACAGTGATTTTCAAATAGTGTTGTGGTATACGTAGTGATATAAATGGTACATAATGACATAGGGATTTTCAAAAAGGGTGTTATGGTATACGGGCGTAACGTAAATAATACATAACTTAGGGTTTGTTTTTAGTTTTTTTTTTTTTCAAATAAGGTGCTGTGGTATACGCACGTGGTATAAATGATTTTGAGATTATATTTGGGTCATTACGCAAATGTCAAGTACAAATTTGAAAAACAAAATGACAACGTATTATTCTTCAGTAAACAGTAGAAAAATGATTTTTTTTAATGAACCCAATCGTAATCTTACATTTTTTTTTTTACTGAATACGTTTTTGCATGCAATATCATTAACAGCTTTTCAATCATGTTATTATTTAGTTTTCGTCCATAAGTGAAATGTTGAAAAGTTGTCTATATGAAGATCTTTTAATGTCTAAACAGAATTAGAAAAGTTAAATGACGACGCAATCATGGACAATAGAGACAATGCAATCCGAATATAAAGGGCACAGGCAAAAATTCCTCCAACATATACCACCCAGAAATACTTCTCAAATCTTACGTCATTAACTAAATGAAGACATGATTTCCACTAATGTCTTATGTGGGAAATAGTTCTACGTTATTCTTTATATATTTTTTTAAAGTTATAGCGTTTTTTTCTCTTACGAATTCTGTGCGTTGACTATTTTAACGTCTAATCTAATCTTGTAATTGCTTTTCTGTTCTCAATTATAAACTGTTTTTTTTTAGTTTTTCCGGTAGCAATCGTTTTTAAGAAAGTCGTGACCAGAGTTTTTCTTTTAAAGTTTCGGCCGATTTATTCTTCAGCCCTTAATAGATATATTGTGTGAAAACAAGAGATTACCTTCCACCAGAAAAAAAAAAGCTGGGGTCAAGTACGCAGAGTACTCGAGTAATTCCAAATTATAAAGACAGGGGAACAAAGCAGAAAAAGGTGACTCACAGTTGAAATCCCGACGGTTCAATTTGCATAGCCTCGTCGATAGGTCAATATATAACTATTATTTCAGCTTCTTATCAATTATCTAGGTCTTACTACATCATCATACTTCGACCAACGGATGACCGGTCGGAAATCTATCAACAATCCCACCCCACACAGCACGGTCAAGCATTGCTGTACTCAGATCTCTCCTATCCAGCCGTAGTTCTTGGGCAATTGTGTGTGGATTCGTCAGTTTTCTTCATACAACCTTCTCAAGAGTGATGCCAAAAGAACAAAGATGAAATCATCTCATTCAGCGGTCGATAACAGTGACCAGCAAACTGCAGATATTTCCACTCAAGCTTAGGAGATAATCATGTGATAATCATGTGATATCTTCGTAGATTTAGGGCAATGTTCATCGAGATTTCCAGCTGATATTTTATATCTTTCCCAGAAAGCTCGAACTTTAAGGAACGTAAAAGTTTAGAGCTCAAAATCCAAGAGAGAATTGACGCGGGCTAAAGAACACATCGGTCGAAATTTGTATAAATATCAGCAATTTTATAGGAAGTGATTTCAGTGCCCCGAAAAATATTAGTTGTTACATATTTTCGAAAAAACGACTCAAAATAAATTTACAAATGTGATTCTTACCGATATTTTGAAACAACTGGCTTTCGTATTACAAATTTGATTCTTACCGATATTTTGAAACAATTGGCTTTCGTATTTTTCAAGGCGAGCGTATTCCAAAAGATTGGCACTTACCTGTAAATAAATAAAAAATATATTAAGGAAAAAGAAATATGGATAGATTTTTTTAAATTATATTCTCATTTTCTATTCATGTGCGTTGCATTTGTTAGGGATTCGCATATTTGCAGTTGAGTGGGTGTGAAAATTTAGGATTACCTCAAACTTTGGCCGAATCACGTGTATCTGTAATCAGGCAATAAATCTTATCAAGGTTAAGCCATTTTTGATCTCAGTGTCTTAGAATTTGTTTTCTTTCAGGACTCGTTTTCGAAATACTTGCACTGAACTTATACAGTAGTGTTTTAGCTTAACATTTTTGTTTTTAGGTAACGTCGAAGCTCACCATATATGGAAGAGTCCTTTCAGAAAAAATTAGGTAACGTTTTTAGGTAACGTCGAAGCTCACCATATATGGAAGAGTCCTTGCAGAAAAAACGAAGGAAAATTAAAGGAGAGTCAATGTAGGTAAAGTAAATTTTATGCCGCTTAATTTATTTCCAAAAAATAGAAGAGCGGTTAATTTAGGCAAGTGTTCAAAGATAAAACGTAGGCGGTATAATATCTTTTTTTCTTTCACTTTTCATTTGTAAAACTCTCTTCCGGCTTCTTGCTTCTCAGTCATATATTATCTTCAAACATTAAATTGCAAATGTCAATCGTTATCTCGTGTCCCCTTAATTCATTTTCTTTTATTGATCACTCTTATGATTGTTTTTTTTCATCATATTCTCTTATATTCTTAGTGGCTTTGTTATCTTACTTTAGCAAAAATCCAAAGAGGTGAAAAGTCGTAAAAACAAGCAAATCAATTAATAACATGTATTCTTGAATACCAGAGGTCAGAAATATAGAAAGTTTAAATTTCGTTATATTTTTTAAGGGAAGTGTGCTCGGTATTGGAGATGGCGATTTCATTCATATAGAGATTGTGGTCATAGAGACGTTTTTCGCTTCAATGCCATCTTCAAATCAAGGGCTCCATTATCGGCCTCTATATTTAATTATGTAAAAACAAGCAATTTAGTCTTATTCGCTTTTTTCTTATTAAATTAATTTACTCGTTATTGATGTTAGGTTGCTTTTCTCATTATGTGTTTAATAAAGATTATCGATTTATCTATCTCTCTCTCTCTCTCTCTCATGTACATACATTTCTTTGTGTGTTAAATTGTGATAATGTTTAGCGCCAAAGTGGTTGTTTTTTTCTGTGATTTTACTGATAAAATGTATTTTAACAAGCAAGTTTTTTTTTAATCGTAAAGTGTTCCATAGTAGAGGTGGAGATAGAGCGTTGATCTCTTCACCAGTAGATTTTTGTAATATATATATATATATATATATATATATTCTAAACATATGCTGTTAAATATAAGAGACAATGAATGTCTATTATGTTTAATCATGAGCCGTTCTAAACGTCGTATTTTTGCTTTAATTTCAGTTGAAAATCAAGACAAAAATTCTCCAACATTTGGATAATTATTTATTGGTTTTCTTCTAAGCTTTCGGCTCACATGAGCCATCTTCAGAGAGGTTGTCTAGACTGAAATATTATAACATCCACCATCACCGACGATTTTATTTTGTGTTGACATAAAACTCCGCTTGGCAACGGCAATAGTTACCAAAAATAAACGAAGTTCTTAAATTTGCGATGCGGTTTTATGACGTCACACCGCGGGATAGCACGAAATGATAACAAAACCATGTAGTCAAATGCAATGTAATGTGTTATTTCCGGATTTAAAGTTGATTTTATTGAGTTTATTATTTTTGGTAACTATTTTTTTTTATATTTTGTTCATTTATTATGGGCTGCTGTTTTGAGGCGAAACGATGGCCCTTTGTACATATGTCTATATAAACATTTTGCCTAATTTTATTGTTAGAAACCCAACCTAAAGCTTATAAAATAACTTATAACCAGTCTAAATGACGTGTTGAGCTTTCCTTTATAAATATCATATTACTCTGAATAACATCCATAGAACTCTCTATACAGATTTGCTTTTTATCACATCACTCCAAGCAAGGCGGTGACGCCACTGATGCGCATGGGGCTACTTAAGAGTAGAATGATTAGAAAAAAAAGAGAGCCGGGAACCACATCCTAAACAGGAAACAAGGGATGAGCCTCTTCACCTGTTCAAAAGACGTGGATGGAGTGTGAACCGGGCGATAGTTAAGTCTATAAACACTTAATATTTTATATTAAATCGATCTTGTTGGATTATCCTCGCCATTTACGGACTGGACATCTAGATATGATATAGCACACTTGGTATACAATCCAGGAACTCAAGAGAACTCAATATTAAATTTATTTAATTTAACAGAGTAATATAATTTATAAAAGATTTAGGATTATTAGAATGGGTAATACATATTTCACCGCGTCCTGATATTATTATCGCGGCTCGTCAGACCCAAATGGTACAACAGTTGGTCCTCAAAATATCCCCCAATTTCTTTTCTCTTACATAAGACGCTCACATGTTCATATTAGAATAGACATTTCTAACGGCTATTTACGAATATATATATATTGGACAACAGAGACTGACCACACGCCTTACAAGTCCAAACAAGGCTACAATCATCTGGCAAAAGTTCATGCCTCCTGCAGATTGGCACAAGAGACTCTTCTCTCCTTATACAACATGTCACCCCCAAAGATCAAACACCTCCATTGCTCAAGATCAGTAGTTAATGCCCCCAGCTGTCTTCAGCAATCCCCATATGCTTCAGGTTCTCCTTAACATTGTCCTTAAAATTTTTCGTGGCTTACCCTGAGGCCTTTGTCCAGATGACATTTCCTCATAGAGCAGCTGTTTATGAAGTCTAAAGTCATCCGTTCGTATCAAGTGGTCAGCTCAACGTATCTGACTTCTTATCGCCATTGACGATATGTTTACTGTGTTCGCCTTGAACAAGACAGCAGTGTCAGGGGTGCGACTCTCCCGTTTGATCCCAAGAATGTACCTGAAACAATGTTGGTAAATCTCTCAAGCAGCTTGATTTGTGACTGATACGGAGTCCAAGTCTTTGGGGCAGACAAAAAAGTTGACAACACAGAGAAAAAAAAATTTGGTTCTTAGATGTAATCATCTTCATCAGACCAAACTGTCTTCTCGCTTGCCAAGAAAAAAAAAAGTTTGTCTGGTCGGATCTATCTCAGCATATATCGTTCACTCAGCAATTAGAACACTCTCAGCTATTGGGCGTGTATAATTATAATATACACGCTAAATAGTCTGCCTCCTTCTACCGAGTGGCCGTAGCTCAGAGGTAGTATCACCGACTGACGCCAATTCGGTTGGGTTTCAATCCTGGGGAAAAGGCAATCGGCTGTCTAACCGTACTGATGAGCTGTGATACAGCAAAAACAAATCTGTTCGCGGATAACACATACACACATTTATATATATATAAAATCTAGGTGAAGAGGACACAAGGTTTTACCATTTTGAGTACCCCGGAATTTATTTTATTATAAACAGTGCTCAATATAATAAATATTATAGAGCCTAATACAATCATATAATTATCAATTAATTGTACATTGCAACACGGAAATTTCTAGGTTTCAAGATAGATTTTCTTCATCAGGCAATGTTGGATGTTGGTTGTGCAAATGATAAAGTAGGAAAGATCAGGTGGTTACGCTATGTTTCTTCGTCAATTTGTATTGAGAAATCGCTTGACGAACCCTAAAAGGTGGAAACGATGGTAGCATATTCATTTGATCTTCCCAACTTATCTATTCTAAACATATAATGTTAAATATAAGAGACAATGAATGTCTTATGTTTAATTTTAAGCCGTTCTAAACATCGTATTGCAGCTTTAATTTCAGTTGAAAGTAAAGAGAAAAATTCTCTAACATTTGGATATTTTTTATTATGTTGGTTCTAAGCTTTCGGCTCACATGAGCCATCTTCAGAGAGGTTAATGAGACGTTAACATAAAGACATACACCAACAAAGATGATTTTATCTTGCGTTGATATAAAACTTTGCTAAGCAACAATAACAGTTACCAAATAGCAAACGCAGTCCATAAATTTGTAACGCGGTTCGATGACGTCATACAGCGTGAGAGCTCGAAATGTTAACAGAGTCATATATTCAAATGCAATGTAATGTATTATGACCAGATTTAAATATGATTTTATTATGTTGGTTCTAAGCTTACGCCTCACACAAACACACACACACACATATATATATATTAGTCATCCACATACAAGCCTATTTCGCTATATCACAGCTCATCAGTGTGGCTAGACACATCCACTTGCTTCTGGTCGGGATCGAAACTCGACCGATTTGGTGTCAGTCAGAGTCGCTACCCCCTAATGGAATCAGAGGAGGGAAATTTTAACGTGTTGTATATAAGCAGTGTATACACACGGCAGTCACCGAAAGAACTCAATTCATTCCTAAAGAGTAATGCATATATCGCAGAAGTGGAAACTGTTTTTAAAATTTTCTTTTCTAGAGTGCTCACTCGTAATGAGAGCACACGAACACACAAATATATATATATATATATATATATATATAGAGAGAGAGAGAGAGAGAGAACTAGGAACAAGTATATGAAGTTAATGAAAGACAAGAGGTAATCTGATCGCTCAGGAGTAACAACTCTGAAAATGTATTATAAAAGTGCAAACTTAGTATTCGAGCAAGATATAATGAAGGCGGGAAAAAAGGGGAGAAAACAAAACAAAAAACTATTTCTTCTCGTCTAGCGATTACAATAAAAAAATGTGTACCGATCGACTTTTTTAAAAATGTGTTTTATTTCGTTTTTTTTTTGTTTTTTTTTGTTTTTGTTTTTTACCTTCATACTGATCCAGTTTTACTTCGCAAACCGTCTTTACGTACTTTTATTTTTGTTTATTTATTTTGCTTTGGCACGAACTAAAGCGAGGATGATGAATGGTTTTGAGACCAGGTAACACGCTGCTGCCCCTTGTCGTATTAGTTGTAGGGGGCAGGGGGGTTGCTCTAACAGAGAGATCTTCGCCATATCTTCCTCTACTTTCAACAAACTCACGTAGCGCTTTTTAAGATTCTGTCGTTGAGACCGAAATTCTTTTCTCGTCGTCCTAACGATATCCGAACTGCAGAAACGGTGACATTTTCATAGGCATATGCAATGCGGTTTCTTGAGGGCAGATCTTTTGCGCTTAAAACGAGAGAAGGAAAAAATGTCTAGGAGATTTTATCTCTGAAGAAAACATTACTTCTCAACGTGCTGATTAGTATTTTTTTTTAAAACTATGACACATTAAGTACAACGCTTCAGTCAGTTAAGTGCCATACGTGATATAAGTGTGGGTGATCATGTCTCTTTCGAGACATGACTGACTGAGCAGAAGTTTATCCCGCAGTAGGTTGCCATTGATTTCTGCGGTAGACTGGTTGCTAGCCAAGGCTATAGAACAAAATCTGTCCTGTTATTTGACTCATGGCTGGAGGAGAAAGAGATTATATTATTAAGTAATAATTAATGGGGGATCAGTTTATAATTTCATAACAATATAAAACTGATCCCACACTTTATGCCCAGTAGAAGCCTTAATCATGTTTTTAACTATTATATTGTCAGTCAGTGAGGTGCCATACGTGATACACACTTGGGTGATCATGTCTTGAAAGAGCCAACTGTCTGGGCAGTATACTTTTCCGCAGTAGATTGGCATTACATTCTGCGGTAGACTGGTTGCCAATCAAGGCTAAACAAACTAATCTGTCCTGCTAGTCAACCTTTAACTGGAGGGAGAAGAGACGGATAATTAGTTTTTCCAAGGGTATTTGCGCGTATGTAAATGCAACTTGAATTCGAACTCGGATTTCTCGTTCAGAGCCAATATCCACTGCACAACAACACAAATCTAAACTTATTTATAAATGGAACTGTGTGTGTGTGTGTGTGTGTGTGCGTGTGTGTGTGTGTATCCGTTACCTATAGACTCCGAAACGGCAGGACCGATTTTCTTGAAAATTTACACAGTTGTACTATAAGTGTCTGCAAGTGTTCTTAGCTAGGTTTTGTGTCGAGGTACCCCCAATAAATACTGAAAATCGAAAAATCGGGTTATAGAAGGAGTGGTCCGATTTTAATCAAATTTGATACACTCTTCGACAAAGACATAAGAAACGATATTTACGGAAGTTTCAAGGTTACAGTTCTTACAATAGTGCAGAAAATCGATTATATATATATATATATATATATATATATATATATATATATAAAGCAAGAAGTTTGTGTGTGTGTGTGTGTTTATCTGTCTGTATGTCCTTTATACAAATCAAAAATTTTTATCCGATTCTCACCAAACTTCACACAAATATTCTTTAGGCTGAGTCTGAGCTCCAGGACTATGGATTAGTTTTAAAGCTTTCATTACACCCAAGCAACGCCGGTCTATACTGCTAGTACCATATACATCGGATAAAATTTCTATACTGCACAAATTTTAATTTGAAATGATATCTGCATAATAAAATATAACAACATATATATAACAGAGAAAATGAAATTCAAATATTAATATATTTATATAATCAGTCAGTCAGTTAAGTGCCATGCATGATACACGATTAGGCGATCATGTGTCGAAAGAGACATGGCTGACTGGGCAGAAGATTTTCCCGCAGTAGGTTGCCATTACTTTCTGTGGTAGACTGATAGCCTACCAAAGATTTAAAAACCAAATCGGTTCTGCTATTTAACCCATAGCTATCAGGAGAAACGACAGGTTAATAGTTCCCCCCTCAACAGATATTCGTGCGTAAGTGAATGCAAAGAATTCGACTTGAATTCGAACTTGTCTCTCCGTTTTTCTCGTTCCTAGCCGATATCCACTGCACCACAACACACATCTTACAAAAGCTTACTGAATTGAAACACTCAAACTCTCAATGAGACTAGATGCTTCTGCTTCATATGTCGTGTTCCCTCAGGACCTAGGTGATCATGGCCCCCTCACAAATCCCTGACCGTTAGAGCTCTTAATGAACTTCATCTGTTCGTTATTTTTAGTGCCGCTATCCATTTACTTAGTCTTACTAAGTACCTTATGCATGGTTTTCCTATATCCTTCTTGCCTCCAAAATTCCTTATGGGTACCATATTTTCCAAGACTTCTTTCCTCATTATGTACTCTAGGCATTTCTATTGTCTCTTTAAGATTAGCTTATGAAGACCTATTTGTGTTTGCCTGTGTATATGATGCATATATTTAATTACATGGAAAAAAGCACGCATGAAAAGTAATATTCTTAAGATTATATTAAACCTGGAAAAAAACAGGACAAGTTATTAAACCTGGAAAAGTAAAGGATAAGATATTTTAATGAAGAAAGAAATAAAAAATTTCTTACTTAAAATATCACATTCAAATTTTATTTTTAGCTCTAATATTTTAAGTAAGAAATTTCTAATTTTTTACTTCACTAGAATATCTTGTCCTTTACTTTTCCAGGTTTAATAACTTGTCCTGTTCTTTTCCAGGTTTAAGATATACTTTTTATGCGTGCATTTTCCCATGCAATCCATGATTTTTCCAGGCATTGCTATTAATTTAATATAAATCTAATGCTGAAAATCACATTCAAAAATATTAAAAAGAAAAAAAATTACATGCAATTGATTAAAAAAAAACAAAACAAAAAAAAAAACAAGATATTGTTATTTATCATCAATACTGATATAAAATGATAAGTGATAAGCAAAGTTTGATTGACAAAAATGGTAAAAGATATCATCAGAATATAAATGTTGAAAACCGTATGCAACAATATAAAACAAAAAAAAAAAACTTATGAAGAATAGGATTTATTATTAGAAGCATTGGTCTATCACTTATGTACTTAGTCTCCCTTTTCGGACTTGACATATTTTGATGTAATTTTTTTTTCTACTGAACCAAAATACCAAACATTTTCTTTCAAAATGTAGCTAAGGAGGAGTCCTACCCAACACTAAACTGTTTGAAGTTTGGTTGAGAACTGAATTAGTGGTGAAGCTTGAACGCTGCTTAGATTCACTCAATGTCAGTCTTAAGAATATATTTAACATCTGCTGTGGTTAAATGATAAATAGAGATATGAGGAGCTACGTAAAAGATCTGTCTCAACAGAAGGCCATTAAATTTTATTTTTAATGAATCGATTCGAGAACATTTCAGAATACCCAACTTAAATGTTTCGCTACTCGTTTTCGAGTACAGACCACTGTTAGAGTAACTAACTGTTCCTTGTTGCAGGCACCAACTCAGGCCAGTTTGGGTTTCTTCAAAACTCAAATATCGAACCACTATAAAGCAATGACGGGAAAACCGCAGTTATAGCGCGCGTACACACACACACACACACATATATATATATATATTCTAAACATAAACTGTTAAATATAAAAGACAATGAATGTCTATTATGTTTAATCATGAGCCGTTCTAAACATCGTATTTTCGCTTTAATTTCAGGTGAAAATAGAGACAAAAATTTTCCAACATTTGGAGATTTTTATTAAGTTGGTTCTAAGCTTTCAGCTCACATGAGCCATCTTCAGAGAGGTTGCAAGAACGTTTAGAACGGCTCTTGATTAAACATAATAGACATTCACTGTCTCTTATATTTAACAGTTTATGTTTAGAAAATTATCTGCTTTCTCGATATATATATACACACACACAAGAGAGAGAAAATGCTCAAACCCTCGGTCACCAAGGCTTGTGACTTCATGCTAACACAACCATCAACGCCTTTTGAACAGTTCTATATCCCCAATTTCACTCACAAGTGTTTTGGTATTGTCAGGCATTTTATATCACTTAATTATGCAAAACTTTTTTAAACGCGTAACAGAAAGATTAAAATATACATTTAAAATATACAAAAAGAAATGCTGCTAAATGAAAATACATTTTAGGCTCGTACTAAACCGGATGAAAGTATGTAGAATGTTATTTCACCTAGTCTTGCCAAACTCCATCCTTATTTTAAGTCTTTATTTTTTCTTTGAATATATATTGAGCACTTTTTCATACAAAAGTTTTACAAGCGTCTAATTTAACCAATAACCTTTTAATAATAATGATAATAACTAACCGAAACGAAAGGATAATCATGATTTCCTGGAAAAACATTTGTCATACTGCAAATGATAGTAACGTCTTCAAACAAAGGTACTGGATAAAAAAATAACGATAACACAAGTGTGTAATTTTATTAAAATATCTATAAAAGCAATGTCAATAGAAGCTACTTTACTGTAATATTATATTATATTAAGCGGCGTAGGCACAGACCATAACCAGAATACTGTACACTATTTTGTGAGAGATTTCGAAAGAGAATTTTTTTTATTACTGAAAAATTATGGCTCCTATGTCCATTGTAATCAGAAAAGACCAACTGAGTAATGGCTAAGGATGTAGAGGCCAAAAATTTCGTTATTAGGTCGCCAGATACGACAATAAACCTACCTACTTTTACTACATTGTACAGTACACACACACATTATATATATATATATATATATATATATACACACACACACACAATTACTGCTATAACCACCAGCTTAAGCTGCTACAGTAATGCTATAGGCTCTCCCCTCCTACTCTCTCACTGTTTACTACCCTTCCATTTGGCAAAGGTGAGAGAAAGGCTGAGGAAAGTAGCGTTTAAAAAGATAGAGAGGAAGAAAAAGCTCGTGTAGAGAGTAAGTGGCGTAACGGACGGAGGAACTAAGTAACTAAGGAAGGAACAAGCAGAATATTATATATATATATATATATATATATATATATATATATATATGCAACTTTAACAACGCATAATATAAATATCAACAGCGGATCATATGACTAATGAGGCATCGAAATGAAATCGAAAGAACTTGGGTGGTCACATAATGAGAAAAAAGGGCTTAGAGACTTTAACACTCACAGAGACTTTGAAGGAATGGAAACAGAGTGTAACCTACATGGCGAGTCTGGGTAAATGGATTGCGGAACAGGGAGATCAAGTATAAATACGGATCGTACAATAGGGATGCCCGGCTCTGTTCTGAAATCTCATGCCACATATAAGTGAAAATGTGTAACTTTTCTGAGTGCATCGCACTTGAATTCCTATGGCACAAATCTAATTACGGTACATATCTTTATGTCAAATGTTAATAAGTTTTGCGATACCAACAATGTATTGTTACAGTGACAGAAAAGACAAAATACTCTCGCTTAAAAGAAGTCAAAGTTCAAATTCTGAGTTTCAGGTTATCTCATACTGACACGCATTAATGTTTAATAAAACATTAATCGTTTTTCTCTACTATAAAAATGACATTTTTAAGTTTCACAGAAAAAAAATCTCATTACAAAAATAATTCGAGATTCTCGAAGATCAAAGAGCAGAGGTCATGACCAAATTGAAATAAATTGTCTATTTTAAAACTCACTATTCTCGATCCTCAAATGAATAGGGGTGAGCTCAAATAAAAAGAAGAGCGTCTTAAGTTTGAAAAGTTTTATAAGCTAACCCAAAGGAAAGCGGTAAGAAAGGACTAACCATCAACTGTAAAACAAAAACAAAAAAAGTTTTTGTTAGCAGAAGAGACAGCTCAAAATGTGAACCACGAATTGAAGAGGTCAAAATTAAAGAAGTACAGAGGCTTATATATTTTTCTTTTAATAAACCGTCATTATTATTAGTGTTAAAATTATTGTTCATATATATATATTTATTAGTATTTATTACTATTATTTAAGATATTTTTAAGATTGTATTTTAACCCTCTAGGGCCATTCGTATCATATTTGATACAGTATGAAAACAAGCCTTGAAAGAAATATTTTCCTGAAAAAATTTTTTAAGAGAAATATTTTATAAATTTCAAATGAAAGCAGTACTGACTGCTCAGTTAATGAATACCAAATGTTTCCTTATAGGGAAATACTGTATCAAATATGATACGAATGGCCCTAGAGGGTTAATATTATATTTATCATCTTCTTATATAAGTTAATTATTTTAACTATATTTATAATATAATACTACTAGTGGTTATATTTTAATTTGTATTGTAAAGTATGATTTACAATTATTTTTTTTACCGTAAATATATCCCATTGTATTTATAACTAAATTTTAATGTTAAATTTTCATTTCATGTTTCTCTAAGAAAGTAAATCGATTGTAATAGACACTGTGTCGATCTAAGACGTTAACGTCAACTGCTTATCTATCTATATTGTCCGCTCGCTCTCTTTTGCTTTCTCTTCTTTCCGTCTTAATTTTCTATACTTTATAATTTTCTTTTATAAATTTTAATTATTTTAACTATATTTATAATATAATACTACCAGTGGTTATCTTAATTCGTATTAAAATGTATGATTTACAATTTATTTTTGCACTAAATATATCCCATTATATTTACAACTAAATTTTAATGTTAAATTTCTATGTCATGTTTTTTCTAAGAATGCAGATCGTTTGCTATAGACGCTGGTGTCGATCTAAGACGTTAACTTCAACTGCCTTTCTATATACACTGTTCGTTCTCTTTCTTTTTTCTTTGCTTTTTCCTTTCCTTTCCGCCTTAATTTTCTATATTTTATTTATAAATTTTCTTTTATAAGTTTTAATTATTTTAACTATGGTTATAATATAATACTACTCGTGGTTATATTTTAATTTGTATTAAAGAGTATAATTTACAATTTAGTTATTTTTTTACCGTAAATATGTCCCATTATATTTAAAACTACATCTTAATGTTAAATTTCCATGTCATGTTTTTCTAAGAAAGCAGTTGAATTTCAGTTGACGCTGCTGTCGATCTAAGACCATAACTATTTTCTCTTTATACTGTTCGTTCTTTTTCCTTTTTCTTTCTCTTGTTTCCATTTATCAATTATCTATATTTTTCTTTTTCTTTGTTCTTTATTGAGCGAGGAATTGTTTTTTTGTAGATTACCGTTACAAATGTCTATTCTGGACACGAGCACATGAGCGTCTGTGTGTAACTATTATATATATATATATATATATATGAGAGAAAGAGAAGAATGAAGTTCAACACCAAACAGAGACAGCCTTTCATGCCTGAACACAATATTGAGGTTAGACGATTGCGTTCAAACATGAAACATACTTTCACCACTCGGTGTTGACTTCGGTATTAAATTTTACATTTTTTTTTTAACCTACATATACTATTTCTGATACTGAACACTTCCATCCATGAATACAGTATCTCGTAAAACTATTTCTACGTTTAAAATAATTATTACTGCCGAAATACACATTTATATTGCACAAGGTCTTGAAAGTAATTGTAATCGTTTGCAAAACAGTACAGTCACATTTTTATAATAAAAAAAAAATGATTGGCTGTTCCTTGTTTATTCATAATGATCAGGTTTCGTTGCATCTTTTACAAAAAATAGTCATAACGAATTTAAAACTTTTATCCTGATCAAGCTTTGTAGACAAAGCCGCAATACAATGTCAAAAGTTCACGGAGCAATATTCAACATCGATCTTTTGTTATTGATCTTGAAGTGCTATGATCTACACATAGAAACAGAAAACTCTTATCAGTCTTGATAAAGATAATGTCATGAACCTCGAGAACAAAATAAATCAAGGTCACATAGCCCAGTCGATAAAAGCGTTGGGTGAATCTATAGTGGGTTGTCTTGTCTATTCTTTTTCTAGTTGTAGTGGAATTCCGCTCTAGTGAAGGGTAATCGTATACTGTTGCAGGTTAACGGAATTTGGCCTTGTGGTAGACAGCCCACTATAAGTCATAAAATAACTATAAAATAATTATAAAATCAAGAAAAGAAATTTGAGTATAAAAATAACATTTATATATATATATATATATATATACATACACACACACACACACAGATCAAATTAATGTTCTTACAATTAAAATAGTAACTTGAAGTATAGGTCCAACGGAGATTAAAATGTTCATGGCAAATAATATGCTGAAAGAGATATAAGGCTTAGGAATGTGGGGAGCGTGTAATTGTGGAATGTCTTTGAAGTAGTCACTCCTTAGGTCAGTAAATAGTTTTGAGACAGGGGAGAAGGAAAGAGGGGAGGGAAAGAGAGGTGAAGAGAAGAGCATAGTAGCCACTTGACTTGGTCAAGGGAGATTAATTACATTCGTCTCTCTGGGTCTCTGCGTCAGTCTGTCTGTTGGGTGCTTTCTGTCTCTGCTTTTTATATCTGCTTTTTGGATCAAAGCAGCTCGTTTTGGGATTTCACTCTTGTATTTGATTCTTGGCTTCCCATTGGCTGATAAATAAAATTCCCGTAGGCTCGCGAAATGGAAATTTGATTAATTTTTATTTTTCAACCGGAACATCTGCGCGAATCCACCTGCGCAGAGACGACTTGTGTTCATTTGATTTCTGGTCGTTATAGAGCAAGCATTCGGTCTGTCGCTTTTGCTCGGTATCACCAGAAATCCAGTGATTTGACTTAGAGAATTATGAGTTTAATACTTAACACAGAGGTGAACAAAAACTTTGTGATTTGATACCAAGACAAATGGAAGACATGGCTCTAGAATAATTTATTCCAGTTGACGAAATAAAGCGTTCAGTTTGAAATTCTGATCACCTGAAGAAGGTCAGTGCAGCCGAAACGTTATTACAAAGATAAGTACATGAGGATTAGCGTGGAATTCAAACCAATAGTCAGTTTTCTGAGGCTGGTTTAACTGAATCTGTCTTAAATCTCATTAAGACAGATTCAGTTAAACCAGCCTCAGAAATTTGTAGGACAGTGAAATATGAGTCAAAGTTTTATTATATAAAAGTATGTTGAGATCGGGAAGGGGAAAGATTGGGTCACTTGGCAGAATAATTCTAAATTAAATGTCGTGGCAGGTACGATGGATCAAGTTGGGAATATGAGTAGAATTTAAATAGCAGAAGAGGCTAATCAACAATCTATATATTCAAAAGCGGAACTAAGACAATTTTACTCCAGAGTCATATATCGATATTACGCTGTAATATATATATATATATATATATATGTGTGTGTAATAATAACTACTTAGACTCTGTAAGAATGCACTCCGTAAATTTATGCCAATATAAACTTTCGAAAAAACCATTAACAAACAGAACCTAAATCCGTTACAATCCGGCGTACTAAGTCGTCGGATAAATGGGGAGAAAAAAAGAAACCAGCGGAACAAGAACAAAACATTCAATATTCCGCAGTAAAGAAAAAAAACCCAAACGGAACCAAACACAAGAAAAAGTGCTCAATACGAAAGTACTAAAATACAATAGTAGAGCAAAAAAAAAAAACACGAAAAATCTAAAGTGAGCCAAAACCTACCGCGGTTTCACACTGACGATCTGTAGTGTGAAACCGCGGTAGGTTTTGGCTCACTTTAGATTTTTTGTGTGTGTGTATATATATATATATATATATATATATATATATATATATATAATGGCTGCCACTCGGATTTTGATGAGACCCGTCTACCAGGGCGGTTAGCTAATCCTCATTGCAGACGCTTGCTCAGACACACTTGTGTTTGTTCAACATCCCCAGAGCCTACTTGCGATTTATAATGCAACTACGCTGAGTGGACCTTAGTTATTGTTTCCGGGGGAAGAGAGCGTTGTCCAGTCTGAACATTTATTATATCTAAACATCAGCCTGAATAAGGCCAGGACTCTCAAACCCTCGGTCATGATGACTTGTGATTTCGAGCTTGCACAACCATTGACGGCCCCTCCAAGGGAACCGTTTACCCAAATTCACTCGCAAGGCTTGGGAGAACCTGGTACTTGTTTTCCAGGTACTTCTGAAAAGTGCCGCACGCCGGGATCGCCTTCTTCAGACCAGTCACATCAAGAGGACAAGAACTATCTTATCTTTTATGAGGCATCAAAATCATTGCGACAATTTACCAATCGCACCTAGTATATATACAGTACTGTGCAAAAGTATTAGGACAAGAACTATTTTATCTTTTATGAGGCACATTGACTGAAAATAAACAAGTTAATTAAAGTAATTTTATTTGATTTACTCAACAAATGCTTTAGCAAGAAAAAATACTTGCTATAAAATAAATTTAATATTTAGTATAATAGCCTTTCGCTTTGATCACAGCCTTCATTCTGTCAGGCATTGACATCACAAGCTTCTTCAATGTATCTAATGGTATCTCCTGTCAAGCAGCTTATATTTTTCCCAGAGTCTGACTTGCAAAGTAATATTAGATTTATCAATTTTTCTTTTTATCTAAATTATCCCATAGATGTTCAATAGAGTAGTTTCAAAATAACTTGTTTCATAAAAAATAGGAAAAATTAAATATAACTTCTTTTTAATACATTTCTTTTACATCTAGTTTTAAATAATCAATATTTATTAGAAATTTACTTGCCTTTTCACCCTGTATTTGAATTTCAGTTGGGGTTTTAGAAAAAAATCACCCCTTTCTTAATACTACCGGTAGTGTTAGGACAAGGGTGATTTTAAACTTTATTTTGATGCCTCATAAAAGATAAAATAGTTCTTGTCCTGATACTTTTGCACAGTACTGTATATATTATGAATTAAAAGTACATTGCGACACGGAAATTTATGTGTTTCTCGTCATCGGGCAATGTTGGATGTTGGTTGTGAAAATGATTTACATTTAAATGCAAAAACCAATCTGTTTGCTATTTATGTATGTGGGAAGATATAAAATTTATGTGTATGTTCTTTTTAGCCAATCAGAATAAGAAATCACTTGGAAAAGCAAAAAATAAAAATAAAAATAAAAAAATAAAAAGGAAAATGAAAATTAGGTTAAAAGTAGGTTGACATTTTGACCGTTACGGATAGGGGGGGGAGAAAAAAAGAAAAAAAAAGAAAGTATGTATTCCCTAAAAATAGAAACTACTGGCCAAATTTCAAAGTGATGTACTTCTGGATCATAATTATATTATGCTCTACAATATTTATTGCATTGAGCATGATTGATAAAAAAAAATAAATGCCAGGAAACTGAAAATCGTAAAACCTTTGGTCATCTTTACCTGGATTTTATATATGTTATTATTACTTTGCAAAATTTTACAAGGCATGGAAGCAAGGATGAACTCGTCCGAATCACCCTAAATTTTCTTCATTCTTTCATTGATGAAACTGCTATATAGGTAATTATGAATATAAATTTATTTTATGCACATGTTATTGTGCAGTATTAACAAAAGAACCATTCTATTTTCATTTACAATTATTCAGTTGTCAATAGATGCTAAAAAAATACTATGAAATACATATTTTTTTTAAACACTGGGGTGGCCTAATAATTATGGTCGGTAGTGTTTGCGTATATTAAACTACCGTCCGGTTCACTTTCCACCCACGTCTATTGAACAGGTGTAGAGGCTCATCCCTTGTTCCCTGTTTAGGACGTGGTTTCCGGCTTTTTCTTTTCCAATCTATTCACTCTTACGTAGCCCCCTGCACACCAGTGGCCTTACCGCCTTGCTCGGGGTGATATTATTAAATATATATATATATATATATATATATGTGTGTGTGTGTGTGTGTGTGAGAGAGATATCCCAATAATATATATACACATACACATACGGTAACAGGCTATCATACCAATAACAAACATTAGAGAGGACTTAAGATGGTTCACCCTTACGCTACAATGGTGATGTTAGATCTTTACTTGATGAGATCTGACCAAACAGGTAGATTGGACGAAGTGGTTTTGTAGAATAGCCTCCCCGTTCACCAGATCTCTACCACTAGACTGTTATATGGGGTTACCTAAAAAGAAAGTTTACGCCAACACATCTGCAACAGTCGTTGAATTGAGGGCAGCCACTGAGTGAGAATGCACACAAATACCAAACAAATTGTTTTGAGATGTCACCGGTGTCTAGACGAGAAACGGACGTCAGCTTGAAAACAGACATTGACAGAACAATTTTTGAATAAACACTGATTTTTACAATTATTTAAAATGCGTATATCTTTTTGGACACCCAGTAATTACACACACACACTATATATATATATATATATATAGATATATATAAATGGCTGGCCACTCGTATTCGAGGATACCCCTCTGCCGGAGAGGCTAGCTAATTTCCATTGCAGACGCTTGCTCAGACACACTTGTGTCTATTCAACACCAACGGAGCCCACCTGTGGCTTATTCTGCAACTAAGCTGAGCAGACCTTAGCTACAGTTTCTGAGAGAGAGCGCGTTATACGGTTTGAAGATGACAAATTAGCCTAAACAAGGTCGAAGACTGAAACTCTTGTCTAAGATGACTTACGATTCCGAACTAGCACAACCATCGACGGCCTCTCAAAGGGAACCTTCTACCCAAATTCACTTAGAACACTTGGGTCAACACGTGGTAGCGTTTTTCTGATACTTTGCGACTTGTTGGGATCGCCTCCTCCAGACCGAGTACACCAAGAAGACTTCTTCTATGTACCTTGTTCCTTCAGGACGTAGGCGATCATGGCTCTCCACGTCTCCCTATCCCTTGTGGCTCTTAGTATGTTTGCTCCTGTTGCTCCTGGCAACCCCCGTTCCGTCATCCACCTGATCAGACCCTGCAAATATGTTATCCGCTGCCTTCCTCTGTCTCATTTTCCTTCTATCTGTCCAGTCAGTATCAGGTTCTCCAGGCTCTCCTTCCTCATTGCATGTCCCAGGAACTTCAGTTGTCTCTTCCTGATGCTCAGCATCAATTTCCTTTTTGTTGCCATTCTTTCTAACACCTCCTTGTTACTTGTATGCTCAATCCACGATATCCGTAGCATCCTTCTGTAGAACCACATTTCGGCCGCTTTCAGTTTTGTCCTCATTTTCGATGATATTGTCCAGCATTCACAGCCGTATTGAAGAACTGACATCACGTAGCAGTCTAGCACTCTTTTCTTCGTTTCTTTTGAGATTTTCCTGTGTTAGTATTTTGCTCATCTTCTGGAACGCGTCCTTTGCCATGCCAATTCACCTTCGGATCTCCGTTTCCTGTTAAATTGACCTTGGTGAGATACTACGTGATCTGAAAGTGAACGTTATAAGCATTCGCACCTTCTATATATATATATATATATATATATATATATATGCTTATGTGTAAATGATTTAAATTTTCCTATTAACTAGCTTCATCCTAATTCACCATTTTTGCAATGATCTTTTGCAGCTGCGTCTAAGCCAAAAGAACGCCCACATATAAAGTTTCAAAGCTCAGTGCATGAATCGGGGACAAATTAAGACACGACCAATTATTAAATTACTAGAAAACTGGCAGTTAAATCACAGTTCCTGTCGCCAACACCCACAAAGACTTGGAATTGTCTCGGTCTGACCATAAAACTACTGCCTCTCTGTTAAATAATCTTATCAGACCTAATTTTCCCCTCACTATATTGCCCGCTCGCTATTACCATTATTGTTCTTCTGATGAGATACAGGTAAGGTTTGTCATATTCGTCTCTCAAATCCATTCATATCTTTCAGCTATATAATACGTCTCCCTCTATCAGCTTATATATATATATATATATATACAAGGAAAAACACTATGGAAAACTGTCATAAACTTTAATTTATTTCGACAAGTTCTTGGTACCGTCTCATTAGACACAAATTAAAACCATCATGCTGTCTCTCTCTTTGTGTGAGTGTGTGTGTGTGTGTATATATATATATATATATATATATATATGGGCACCTCGAGGTGGTGTAATGGTTAACAAGCTTGTCTCGATAGAACTATTACAATGAAGTAGTGAGTTCGATCCTCACTGAGTGCCCCATACTTTCGGCCTTGTGCCACATCTAAGCTGCGCTTAGTAAATTACTACATATATATATATATATATATTAGTTGTGTGTGTGTGTATACACGAGATTGAAGCATATTTGTGTGTGTATATATATATATATATATATATATAAGAGCGTATTTGTATCTGTGTTTATCAAACTCATTGATATTTCTCTTTCATATCTGTTCATATCTTAAAAAAAAACAACAACAAAAAACAGGACTTTCCTTTTCTATACACACCACCATGATCCGTATCTATCAAAGTTTGAACAAATTTCCTCTCAGGACATCTTTTTCCTATTTTTAGCACGATAACATGTGTTCCCTGCTTGACTTCATCTAACCCCGGGGGGCCCAGTTCGTTGTCGGCTGATATAGCTTATCTTGAGCGTTCCATCATGGAAACGTACCACCGTCATTAAAATAAAATATTTTCACATCTTCCTCTGTACAGATTTGATTTCCTTATGGAAACCAGAAGAACTTCACGACACATTGTTCAAATATTTCCAGTGGAAGGTACGTCCCCCCCCCCCCAAAAAAAAAAAGAAAAAAAAGAAAAAAAAAGCGAATTATTTTCGTAAACTCATTATTCTCATAATCATTTCTTCACTCCGAATTATTTCAGTTTTTTTTTTTTCCGACCACGTTTTTTTTTTTTTATTGCTTCATATCAATAATTTGGCCGATAAACTCTTTAAGCCTTTCTAGAGTTTTTGGTTATTGAGATGTTGAAGAAAAGATAAGCGATGGATTTGAATCAAGTTGATAAAAGATGGCAATTGACGTTGCATTTAACCTTTTGGAGACTATAGCTATAATGGAAGCATGTAAATGGGAGTTCCACAAAGTTACATGAAGAAAACCCATTGTTAATACACAGTATTTTTATTTATGTCAATCAGTTAAGTGCCATACGTGAAACACGCTTGGGCGATCATGTCTCGAATGAGACATGACTGACTGGGCAGAATATTATCCCGCAGGAGGTTGCCATTGCTTTCTGCGGTAGACTGGTTGCCAGTCAAGGCTATAGGACCCAATCTGTCTTGTTATTTAACCCATAACAAAAGTATCTACGCGTAAGTGAATGCAATGAATTCAACTGGAATTCGAACTCGGCTCCCCGATTTCTCGTTCCGATATCCACTGCACCACAACGCACATCCTCATTTATCTATGCAATTTTCTTAAATCATTAGTTTGTGAATTTGGTGAAATAATAATCAACAATTCAATCATTGGGCCAGGTAGTAGAAATTCACTCAGTGAAAACAGTAGTAATACAAAATCTGTACTAAAAATTGTGAGTTCGATTCCTAGACTAGGTAAATTTAGTGAAAAACAGGAGTAGCAATAACTGAGTTCAAATTTTGGACTAGGTAGTATCGACTCAGATTCAGTTCAAGCAAGAGGTGTAATAAGTGATTAATAATAATAAAAAAAGGCAATTAAGAGTTCAATCCTTGGGCTAGGTAGTACTAATTCAGATTTAGTGGAAACAGGGGCAGTGATAACTGAACAGCAATAAAAAGAAATAAGATATACTTAAATATGCATTGCGGAACAATCACAAACTTCTAAAACGAAACTCCTATCTGTCAACCATCACAGGCAATCTCTCCTGCCACCTATATACATGGATCAAGCAAGTCTCCCTGAAAGCAATACATTGTGCCTCCTCAGCCTTACCCTCTCGGGCCAGGCAGTTTTTTACACCTGAATCCATCTTGCACATATACAAATCAACCATCAGACCGTGCATGGAATACTGTTGTCATATCTGGTCAGGCGTCTCTGTGTTCTCGACAGGCTCCAAAGAAGAATCTGTAATGTGATTGGTCCCGACCTGGCGCTACGACTCCAACCACTTTCTCATCGTCGGGATGTGGCTTCCCTCTGTCTCTTTTATAAATATTCTCATGGCTTTTGCTCTGACGAACTTAGGTCACTGGTGCCTCCTCCACAAGAATTTACTCGGGCAACCAGATTGGTAACAAGGTCTCACCCTTTTACAGTTAGATCAACCAAATGCAGGCGACAAGTCTACCCAGCAGATTCTTTTCTCGCGCTTCATGTCTGTGGAACTCCCTTCCACAATCATTGCTTTCCTGACGGCTACAACCTCCAGGAATTTAAATGCAATGTCAGTTCCCATATCTTATCCACTGAACTCCAGTCCTTTCTACATCACCCCGTGTATCTTCTTTTCATTTATCACTCTACCTTCCTAACTGTCTTCACTCCTGTGTTCACATCCTTCTCTTGCCCTTTCTTTCACCCCCTGTAGCTGGTTTGTCTTTGTCTTCACTCTTCTTGACCAAAACTAACTTATGTAGACTTCTGCACACCAGTGGCGGTACCGCCTTGCTTGGGGTGAAATCATTTTAAAGAAAATATATCCACATTGTTTAAATAAACAATTCAAATTTCTTGGTGGTTATCCAGACTAACAGAAACCTGAAGTGTTAGAGTACAACGTCCGAGATTGTTATATTAATAATATACACGAGGAAATTAGTACGAATATAAATAAGGATTACTTTTACCCCACAAATTTAGACAACATTGCATGCAGAAAATAAAATTGCACGGTTCATACACCTCCTTAGTCTATTGAATAGGAGTAAAGATGGAATCCCTAGTTTCCTGTTGAAAATTGGGTTTCCGATGCGTCCTAAATTCGACTTCACCTTTATATTTCTAACGTTTTTACCTAAAATCTGAAATTCATACTATTATTAGGTTTCTTTAACTTCAGTTGTCCCTTGAAAAAGGTCTCCCAAGAGATTTTTCAAATGATCTGTCGATAGGAGACTTAGAAGAAAAACTAAGAGAAGACAAAGTGCATGTTTGTCAGCGAAAATTGAAAACTCAGTGGGTGTGTTACGTATTGAGAACATAAATACCAAGCAGGTGCAGAAATTTAATTGTCCAAGTAATATCTCCGGTAATCGATAGAAACTGTGTCACAGAAATCCTAAGATGCATTCGAATAACAAAAGAATATTTTCGGAAATTGAGCAAAGTATTAAAAGTTTTCAAAAAATGTCCTAAAAAACAAAAATGCACTGCTATCTAATATCAAATGTCTAATATACCACTGAAAATAGATCAATTTTTAACTGACAATCAAATTATCTAAAATGACAAAAAAAATTATATCACACAATCAGCTATTCCATGTAAGGAGCACGTAAAAAAACGAGAAACTTTGCTTGTTTGTTTTGTTTTACGCCATATCAAACTTAGTGGGTTATTTAATGCCAACAAGATTTTTACAATAAATTTGTATGAATAGAATATACTCTCTTTGTAAAAAAGGTTTCGTTAAAAGTCAAATGTATTTTTGGGGGTAACATTTTTCCTTTAAAAACGTTTTTGTTGGTAAAAATTTTTTTATCGAAAATGTTTTAATTGCTAATATTTTTCATTCAAAAAAGTGTTGTTGGTAAATACTTTCATAGCATTTTGACCTCGGATTAGGGGGTTAACTATTTACCCATAGCTTGGACCATAACAGGTGCTACAACTCCGGGTCAGAATGGAACTGGGCACAACAGCAATTAAGAGGTGGTTCCATGCTCCTCACAACCTCCCAAATCAGAGGCCTTGCTGCCGGATGCAGTTTACCGTCATACCCAGGACCAGAGGAACTTTAAGCAGAATAAAAACTCTGAAGAGACTTCACTGCTGCGGCTAATCGGAAAGCGTAGAAATTTTCATAACACTTTATATATTATAATAATATGGATTATTACCATTCGTCCGTGCATTGACTGCTGTGGCGATATCTGGCCGGCTGCTCCTGCTATTCATCTTGAGGTTCCTGACAAAATCCAAAGAAGAATCTGCAATATAATCGATCCTGACCTGGCAACCCGCCTTCAGTCACTTTCTCACCGACCTGATGTGGCTTCCCTCTGTCTCTTCTATAAGTATTTTAATGGAAACCGCTCTTGTAAGCTTTTTCCACCTAGATACCCCGATCACGGTTTTATAATCGTGATACTAGATTGGCGTTGAGGTCCCACTCTTTAATCGTCGAAATAGTTAAATGTAACCTCTTATTTTACTCTAACAGTTTCTTTTCTTGCTCTTCTCGTTTGTGGAACTCCCATTTACGTGCTCCCATTATAATTACAATCTTCAAAGGATTAAATACAACGTCAATTGCCATCTTTTATCGACTTGATTCCAATCCATCTCATATCTTTTTTAACATCTCAATAGCTACAATCACCAAAAGATTAAATGCATGGTCAATTGCCATTCTGTCAGGCATTGATATCACAAGTTTCTTCAATGTATCCAATGGTATCTCCAGGAGTTCTCTCGCAGTGGGCTACATAAGAGTAAAAGATTAGATAGGAGGAGAGTAAAGAGAAAGAGGAACCAGTTACAGAGGGCGTCAGAGAAAGGAGCAAGAGAAGGATAGGAATACAGGTGTGACATTTGCGACGGTAGAGAGAAAGGAAGGGATATACAGAATGAAGTAGAAAGAACTGGAGTCAAGTGGATAAGATATGGGAATTGATATTGCATTTAAATTCCTGGAGGTTGTAGCCGTCAAAAAAGCAAGAACATGGAAGGGAGCTCCACAGGCGGGAAGTGCATATGATGCATTATAAAATTTTAATCAGAATTCTGACACCTGAGTCCTTAAGACGGAGTTGTGATAGTGTACCGTATATAAGATTTTTCCATCTATATTTCTGGGATAAAGTATTTTATCTACACAACTTACGTTGTTCGGACTACCCTCAAGAACACACGGTAAATAAAAGCGTTGGTTGAAGGTAATCCAGTGACTTGACCTAACGAGTTGTGTGTTCAAATCCTGGCCACAGCAGTGAACAAAAATTTGAACTCAACCACTAAAGGGAGATAACTGAAACTTTCAGAAAAAGGCATGCCACGTGGAACTAGAACAATCTTCCCCGGTGGACGAAATAAAGGGTTTAGTTCGAAATCCTAATACATATCACATGAAGAAGGTCGGACTGTACGACAAATGAAACGTCGTGAATATAAGTATAAAGACGAGGATAAAAGTCCAAACAATGTTTCTTTTTAAGTCACTAATAAAACCAAAATTGTCTGTATAAAGTAAGCGTTATCAATTCACTTACCCTTTTTTTTTTTTTTTTTTAAATCATTTCACCCCGAGCAAGGCGGAAACGCCACTGATGTGCAGGGGGTAACATAAATGTAAAAAGATTAATTAGAAAAGAGTGAGGAGTACAAACTAGTTAGAAAGGAACAATAGAAAGCTGAGAAAGCAGGTGCGATGACAGATACATAGGTGGAGAGGAAGGGAAGGTTATACAGGGGAGGGGAGAGAGCTAGAGTCCAGTGGTTAGTAGATGAGTATTGACTTTGCATTTAAATTTCTGGAGGTTGTAGCCGTCCGGAAAGCAAGAATACGGGAGCGAGTTCCACAGGCGGGAAGTGCGAGAGAGGAAGTTGCAGAAGTAGAATTGTCTTCTGCATTTGGCTAACCTGACTGTGAATGGGTGGAACCCAGTTGCCAGTCTGGTTGCACGAGTAAACACCTGTTGAGGAGGCATCAGTGACTTAAGCTCGTCCGAGCAGAAGCCATGAAAGTATTTATAGAAGAGACAAAGGGAGGCCACATTTCGACGGTGGGGAAGTGGCTGCAGTCGAGACTTTATCTCTGAAAATGACAGTATCTTACATAGGTAAACTGTTTATCTTTGGACTATTGTCCTCAGCTTTGTCGTCGTAATCACTACGGGACAATAACCTAGTAGATTAGCAGATTCATGACAAGGATTGAGAGTTTAATCCCTGAACTGGACGCTGTGAACTTGGACAGTGTCAAAGGAGTGACTAATAACTGAGCAGAACCAGACGATATCTCTAGGCATGGTTTCCTCTCATAGTTTAAATGAGCAGTTAAGTTTGGAATACACTGTAGGTTACCCATATGAATGTCAGGTGACAACTGCAAAGTTGAGACCAATACACCGAATATTCTTTCTTTTATGTACCCTGTCCTTTCAGGACGTAGGCGATCATTGATTTCTACATCTCCCTACCTCTGGTGGTTCTTAGCATGCTTTCTCCAGTTACACCACGTAACCCTGGTTCAGTCATCCACCTGATCAGGTTCTTCAAATATGTTATCTGCTGCTTTCCCCTGTCTCTTTTTCTGGCCTGTTAGTATCAGTTTCTCCAAGCCCTCCTTCCTCACTGCATGTCCTAGGAACTTTAAATAGCAGAAATAATGATAACTCGTCATACTAAAAAAAAAAATCAGAAATATGTAGGATATACAATTACAACCCTTTCTCGCGTACTCGTATAACATTATTCCTACCAAAGTTCTATACGGCTGTAAATGATACAAAAACGGAGAAAATTTATATTGATGCAACAAAAATTAAACGAAACAAGTTCTGTGAAATTCAACCGACGAGATTTGTTTGTTTAATATCTTATTTTAATTTTCTTTTTTTCTATTAAGATTTTGGGTATAAGAATCTAAATTGGAAATAAACCGTACGATACTCATGCTTTCTCCTTTTCTATTGACCACACATGAGCCACACTTTCTTGTAAGTTAACTTGCCACTTGTCTAAACAAAGTGCAATTCGTAGACATAACGAGAATTACATAGCAAACAACTAAAATACAAATAGAAACCTAAGATGAATATTTATAGATAACATTAAAATACAATATAGCGTTTACTGCAAGGAAAGTTTCAAAAATAGATTCAACATTAATATAAAATTTAAACAACCGATATGAAATAATTTTAACCAAAGGATACGGTATCAAGAAGTCGGTATGAAATATTTAATATGTGTGCAAAGTTATATTGTATATAAATAGTTCATACATTTTTTCAGGTGCAGTCGATTGAAGTTGAAACTTCAATATCTATCTGTCCCTATCTATCTATGGTGTACTTAGATGTGGTGTAATGGTTAACAAGTTTGTCTCACTAAAACTATACAAATAAGTAGTGAGTTCGATCCTCACTGAGTGCTCTATACTTTCGGCCTTGTGGCACATCTAATCGGCGCTTAGGAAATCAACTCTGTTCATATCTCTCTATCGTTTTACGGGTATTTTTATTATTATTATTTTTTTTTACCCGATTTTATTTTAATGCTGCTTGTAGTTGTTTTTTTATGTTTCATTTGCGTATTTTAGAGAAAATGTGATCTCGCCAACAGAAATATACAATTTTATTTTTATCTCCATACACTTATCAGTCAACAGCAAAAGATTAGTAAAGAAGTAAATTGACAGTAAACCTAGATTTAACAGTTGGTTTTTAAACATTTGTGTGAAAATGTTTTTATTTTAATATTAAAAAACTAACGTAAAGAAAAACTGAAACGATTTTTTTTATACTTAATTCAAGTTTGAGTTAAAAAAATATAAAAAAATTTTGCAGTTCAAAAGACTTTCAACTTTGTTACTTTAGGATATTATACCGTAATATCTGTAGTTGAAAATGATCAGTTAGCTATTCATATAGTATGTGAACTTCGACGAGATCAAAAGGAGACAGGAGTTATAAATAAAAAAAAAAAGTCAAAATCAACTAGTTGTATTCATGTGAAAAGATAGCAAAGGCGAAATAAATATCATGGCTTTTTTTTATTATCTATGAATAACCATGAATTCTTGGGAAATAGAGGACAATGGATTCCTGTTGTCTTCAGTTTAGAATTCAAAGATTTCCTTCTCTTAGATTAGTTGCCGTTCAAGGAAGAATGGTGGTGATACCGAGCAAGCGCAGGACTAGATATTTGCGCTCAGAGGTCCAGATAGCAAATGACCAAAACTGGTCTTTGCGCTTCTGGGCTCCATGCTGATGTTCCGGTGGAAAAACCAAAAATAAATATATTCCTTTTACGGACCCTTTTCGCGAGCCGACGTGAATTTTGTTTATCGTCTAATGGGAATGCCAGAATTAAATCCGGGTTTGAATTCCCAAATGACCTGTTCGGAGCTCCGATGACGAAATAGAAGGACGACACAGAAAACAAACGACAGTAGAGAAAATACGAGCATAATTAACACGTCCCTTGACAAATGTTAAGCGATCGTCGTATGGTTGCCTCTCCTTCTTTCTCTCAGATCATCATCTTCACTAAGTCACTTAATAACTGACCGGTACTCGAAGGACCGAGCGGAGACTTCAAAGACACTCCTAACAAACGAACGCACACACATACATACACACACACACAAACTCTTTTCGGCATTGCTGCTATGAACATTTTTAACGACCTTTGTACCAACCAAAAGACATTACTTTTATTTGTAAAAAAACCTTAATTGATATATATATATATATATATATATATATATATAGATAGAAATGTTGTTTCTATACATAATTTGATTTTCTTGTTTTATACCCCTTTTATAGTGGGCTATCTACTAACAAGGTCAAATTCAGTTAATCTATTTCAATACACAAATACACTTCACTATAACCCACTATAGAACCTAGTCTATCGTCTTATCCATTAGTTGGAGAGAAAAGAGACAGGTTTTCGTAGGAAATTCGTGAAAAATTGAGCATAGCATACAAAACTGAAATTTGAATTGTCATTTGACCTGTAAAAAAAAAGAAAATCAACGTGCCCAGTTGACAGGGCCTCCGGCCGACATTCAAACATTTTATATAGTTTCTGCATGCTCAACTGTTCATGATTTATGAACCCAACGCGTTCTTGGGTATCTCTAGTGTTTCAGGAATTCTTTTAGCAAAGATTCGCCAACCGGCCATAAGTCGGTCGCCGTTGAAGACCTCCCAGAACTTATTGCATCTTGAGTCTGAAACCCTTCATGCTTAAAGTCGACACGCCACTTCTTTACAGTGGAGTTTAAGAAGCATTTGTCACCTAATATTAGTGTCATACAATTCTTTGGATTTCTCTTCAGTAAGAACAGAGAATTCATGACAGCACAACATTTTCATTGACATGATTACGTTTCATCCTTGAATAAGAATAGAAGTTAGTTTCAGGAGGCTGAACCCCCCCTCTAACAACAACAACCCAGATGCCTGACGGGTTCCAACGAGAAAGGGAGTAACTGTTACTAATTCATATGCGCGTCAGATGCCCTCTTTAATCATGACCTTGTGGCAGATTCTATTCGTGTGAATGTGCTGATAAATGCCCTTTCAATAATGGTAATATTACCCATTTCCTTAGAAGGAAATATTAAGAATTCCTTGACCGATCAGCCACGATTGCTGTCGAGTCTCAAGAGTCAGTCAGTTAAGTGCCATACATGATACACGCTTAGGCGATCATGTCTCAAAAGAAACATGAGTGACTGGGCAGTAAGTTGCCATTATTTTCTGCGGTAGACTGGTTGCCAGCCAAAGCTAAAGAACCCAATCTGCCCTCTTATTTGACTCATAGCTAGAAGGGGAAGAATTTATTATACTATTGAGTAGTAATTAGTGGGGCATCAGTTTATTACTTCCTAACAATATAAAACTGATCCCTCATTTCATGCTCAATAGAAGCCTTAATCATGTTTTCAACTATTCAGTCAGTCAGTTAAGTGACATACGTGATACACGCTTTGAGAAATCATGTCTCGAAAGAGATATGACTGACTGGGCAGGAGAATTTCCCGCAGTAAGTTGCCATTAATTTCTGCGGTAGACTGGTTGCCATCCAAGGCTATAGAACACAATCTGTCTTGTTATTTAACCTATAACTAGAGAGAACTGACGGATTAATACCTTTCCCAAAAGTATTTGCGAGTAAGTAAATGCAAAAAATTCAACTAAAATTCGAACTCGGCTCCCCGATTTCTCGTTCTGAGCAGATATCCACTGCACCACAAGGCACATCCTTCTCAAGTAAGAAATCCTAAGAATTTATTCTTCGCTGTTAAAAAGGAAAAGCAAATTCTCAAAAATATTGTTTACCATGAAAAGTTCTATAGAATTAATTTAATTAAAGTATTAAATCGTGAAGTAGGGTTTTGTGTCAAAGTATTTTCCAAAAAAATCAGTTTATTCAAATTTCATCGATTCTCGTCTTAATCACGCATGTGCTCAGAAGGATTTCTTGTTTTTAACCAGAAGAAAGCTCTTTAATTTCAGGTTGAATGGTGGTGACAAGTCAAAGCCCTCGCTTCAGTTCTCCGACCGTGAGAGAACTGCAACAGGTAAGTCAATACAAAGTACAGTTGGTTCAGTACAATACATTTTCATTCATTTTTTGGGAAAAACTAAAATTTCTATTATTTGAAATACAAGATAGTCCCGTTATTTTAAAACAATTTAATAATTAAATTAAATACTTGTTTAATACAAATGCAATATAGTTTTTTTGCATATCTTTTTATTGTGTTTCTATATGTACAGGAATCCAGTCTACTCTGCTTTTGCAAGAACTATAAACATATTACAAGGCCAAACTTTTAAGACGTTGGAATTTGGTTCCAGAAAAAATATTTAAGAATAGTCAGTTGTATGTTGAATGCTCAAGAGTAAGAAATAAGAATTAATTCTTCGCCGTGTAAAATAACCACAGCTACAATGGTAGTAGCAATTCTCAATTACTTTATTCTCGTATTAACGAGATACAAATACAAAAATACCCTTTTTCCCTAGCCACTCAGTTGTTTATATAACTCTGGACGAGGTAACATATCTGCGTTTGAAAGTTCCCCATTCACTAATGAAACATTCCACTTCTACTCTACACTGTTAAAAAGGAAAAAATAGATTTCTTAAAAATATTCTTTACCATGAAATCTTAGAAAATGAAATCATGAAACCACAAAGTAGGGTTTTTGTCGAAGAATTTTTCCAAACAAATCAGTTTATTTAAATTTCATCAATTTGTTTGTGAAATTGAACGAAACAGAGTTTGTAAAGGTCGACAAAAATGTTATCGATAACTGCAACGATTTCAACACAAGTCAGCACGTTGCAAATAATTCTAATTTCATCGTTTGGTTTGTGAAACAGAGTTTGTAAATTTTAACAAAAATGATAGCAAAAACTTTAACAATACTAAATACAGTGAAAATTTCAACTCATATTTTCTAAGGTTATACTCTTTGATTTCAGTCGAGTAGTACATCTCAAATGATAAGGTTTAATTGTACTAACAAGAAATTGTTTACTTAGGTATGGCCAACCCCACAGCCTCCAGAGGGTAGGTTCATATGCGGCCCATAATATCCTGTTATCACTGGTTAAACATAAACCTAGCTTTATCCCCTTTTGAGTGACCTTGATTCTTTAAAGTTCTTATTTTACACAGGGTCTCATGCTTCCTACAGGCAGGTCTAACCAAGGGTCTCATGCTTCCTACAGGCAGGTCTAACCAAGGGTCTCATGCTTCCTACAGGCAGGTCTAACCAAGGGTCTCATGCTTCCTACAGGCAGGTCTAACCAAGGGTCTCATGCTTCCTACAGGCAGGTCTAACCAAGGGTCTCATGCTTCCTACAGGCAGGTCTAACCAAGGGTCTCATGCTTCCTACAGGCAGGTCTAACCAAGGGTCTCATGCTTCCTACAGGCAGGTCTAACCAAGGGTCTCATGCTTCCTACAGGCAGGTCTAACCAAGGGTCTCATGCTTCCTACAGGCAGGTCTAACCAAGGGTCTCATGCTTCCTACAGGCAGGTCTAACCAAGGGTCTCATGCTTCCTACAGGCAGGTCTAACCAAGGGTCTCATGCTTCCTACAGGCAGGTCTAACCAAGGGTCTCATGCTTCCTACAGGCAGGTCTAACCAAGGGTCTCATGCTTCCTACAGGAAGGTCTAACCAAGGGTGTTATGTTTAATAATAAAGAGTTTGAAAGCTGATATTCAAGATCCAACTAACAAAAAGAAATAAAATAAAAAAGAGACTGCCTCACCCAACAATTTTCCAGTCTCAGTCAGTCAAGTGCCACACGTGATACACACTTGGGCAATCGTGTCTTGAAAAAGACATGATTCACTGGGCACAAGATTTTCCGCAGTAGGTTGCCATTACTTTCTGCGGTAGACTGGTTGCCAGCCAAGGCTTTAGAACCCAATATGTCCTGTTATTTAACCCATAACTGGAGAGACAGATTAATACCTTTCCCAAGGGAGGGAATGCAGGGAATTAAACTGGAGTTCGAACTCGGTTCTCCGATTTTCCAGTGTATAATACCTGTTTTTCAATCTATAATACATTCAAACACTTCAAAAGACCTGGTGACATCATCGACCCTCTAGACTATAATAGTCTATCTATTATACACAAAGTTTTGTGACTTGTCAACACCATGTAAAATAACTTTACACTGACCGATTGTAACCAAATTTTTGAGAGAATTTTAAACAAGTAAATAGATACGAAGTACAGTTGGCTTGACTAGCGTTCGTAAAAACAAATCAGTTTATTCAAATTTCATCAATTGGTTTATGAAATTGAACGAAACGTAGAGTTTGTAAATCTCGACAAAAATGTTAGCGATGACTTCAACAATACTATAAGGATTATTTCAATACGCGTCAGAAAGTTGCAAATAATTCAAATTGCTTCGATTGGTTTGTGAAATTGAACGAAACGTAGAGTTTGTAAATCTCGACAAAAATGTTTGCGGTAACTTTTACAATATACATACTGTGAGGATTGTTGCAAAGAAATCTGTTTTAATATAAAAGGCACAAACGTTCTTGGAAGTGAAGATATTTTACAAGAATTATACATTAGTCTTTTCCAGTGTAAATATCAAGTTCTTGCTCAAACAGAATACATTTATTTTGTTATTCTGTTTCGAAAAATAATTATCGTGTATAAAGGTGACCTTAGATATCAGGAGGTAAAAAAATATAACAAATTGTCATGAATTTATCCTATACCTGAAATTCATGACAACTGCTTACTGATTATATAAAATAATGTTATTGGAAATGTTACTTACTATATCCTTACAAGTTCAAAGTAAATGAAATATAAAAACCGATTCTATATGATGTTCTCTTACACAGGACCCCTAAAAAACAGTATTATATTGTTTGCGTCTCATCACGTGATCTTTCAAATAGTGTTTCTTCTTATTCCTCTTTTTCTTTTTTTTTTTTCACTACTGGCCATAATTATTAGGCCACCCCAGTTTTTTTTTTTTTTTTTTTTTAAGAATGTTGAATTTCATCCTATTTTTAGTATTTATTGCCAAGTGGATAATTCTAAATGAAAATAGAATGGTTCTTATTACTTTGCAAAATTTTACAAGGCAGCCGGGAAGCCTTTACTTCGACCAGCCAATAAGAAGAAGAGACTAGCATGGGGAAGAGAGCACAAAAAATGGACACCAGAACAGTTCATTTGATGCACATGTTGTGCCGTATTAATTTTACAAGGCAACCAGGAAGACTTTGCTTCGGCCAGCTAATAAGAAGAGACTAGCATGGGGAAGAGAGCACAAAAAATGGACACCAGAACAGTTCATTTGATGCACATGTTGTGCCGTATTAATTTTACAAGGCAACCAGGAAGACTTTGCTTCGGCCAGCCAATAAGAAGAGACTAGCATGGGGAAGCGAGCACAAAAAACTGGACACCAGAACAGTTCATTTGATGCACATGTTCTGTATTCACAAAATAACCATTCTATTTAGAATTATCCACTTGGCAATAAATACTAAAAATAGTATGAAATACATCATTTCTTTTAAGAAAAAACTGGGGTGGCCTAATATTTATGGCCAGTAGTGTATATATCTAAAAAGTTACAGATAACCTGTTGTACCAGCAACTTACACTTCATCGCTAATCACAATACGGCTGATAAGATATGCTTATCGTACATTCCAATTTGGAAACTCAATGTTTACATTTTCTTACTTGAGCTTACATAGATATGAGCTGATTTCATTGATATGGAATTATTCTTTGAATAGGCAATTTATTACGAAATTATGCCAGTAATATATCAGGTAAAAATGTTTTTATTACTTTTAATTTCAGTTTATTTTATAATGTGATTTTTTTTTATGTAGCTTATTGGTTATTGCACTGAGGCTTAGGTTAGCCTACCGACAAACATCACCCAGAATTTAATGTTTCTGAATTGTAGTATAAGACGACCACCAATTTTAAGGGTTGATTTTGGGGAATTTAAATGTCGTTTTGTATGCGGAAATATACGGTATATTATGTTATTTTCGTGAAAAAGTCAATTCGTTATTTTCAGTACAGCCCAGAATTGTATAAAGAATCGCCTTTTGCTTGAAAAGAGAGAAAGCTGCTGGAAACATTACCAAAGAGATGAGATATTCCGTTGTTATAGTAACAATTCATTACTCGACTCCAACAGGTGTATATGACTCATATTGCCATAATGGAATATTTCCATTATGTAAAAAAAGATAAGTTTGCTAATAGATGACTTTTTTGGCAAATCAAAAATAAGGAAAATGTAGAGAGCCATAATCGGCTTATGTCTAGAATGGATTTGTCAAAAATAATATCCACTGTACATTTCAATTACATTTTTTAAACAAAAATTCTTTTAAAAAACAAATTGTACAGAATATAGAATTTCACATCAGAATCGATCTTGCACATTTATGTTGTTATATCTGGTCGGATGCTGCTGCTATCAATCTGAGGTCTTCGACAAAATCCAAAGAAGGTACTGCAATGTAATCGTTTCTGACATGGCATCTCGACTTCAGTCAATTTCTCACCGACGTGACGTGGATTCTCTTTGTCATTTCTACAAATATTTTCATGGTAACTGCTCTGACAACTTGCTTTCCCTGATGTCCAGAACTCATGAGTATACCCCTACCAGATTGGCATATACGTTTCACTCTTTTACCATTGAAATAGTTAAATGTAACCCCCACTTCTACTTCAACAGTTTCTTTTTTCGCACTTCCCACCTGTGGAACTCCTTTCCGTTTATTTGCTTCCCTAATAGATGCAATCTCAAAAAAATTAAACACAGCGATAATTGACATCTATCTTACTGAGTTAAATTCATTTTTTATCTTTTCATCAATAGCCTCTGTACACAGTCTTTCCTCTCAATGTAAACCCTGCGCACGAGTGTCAGTCCTACTTTAATCAGTCACATGAGCGATCATGGCTCTTTCGAGTCATGACTGAGTAGGTAGAAAATATTCTCACAGTCAACTGCCGTTTCTTTCTGCAGTAGACTAGTAGCAAACCAAGGCTACAGGACCCAGTCTCTATCTGGAGATGCGATGGACATATCGAATAAATGACACAAAATTAAAATATCACCAACATCTCATTTTAACAGATATATTTACCAAAATTACCTAAAAATATACTGAATCCTAAAGAGTAAATTTATTCAATAAAGTCGCCATTGGCTTCAACGACAGCCTTCAGACAACTTTGGAATCTCCTGCAACATATGGGGACTGTCTCCTTATTTAAGTTGATAATTTCCGCCTTCAGTTCATCTTTGGCGTTGGTGCCATGAAAAGGTAATGTTGATCTGGGTCAATAGAGTAAGCGCTTGAAGACATTGTCTGGTAACAGGACTCTGAACCATGATACATAAGCCGGAGAACCCAATTTTTGTCTCTCGTTCAACTGCGACCTACATGTAGTAATCAAGAGGGTTGCTGGCCAGATGTAAGAGGTGATGTGGTTGCAGGAATCATTGACAGCTGGGATTGGGTTTTCCTGCTTATGCGACATGGTGCAGAGTCCTGTTACCAGGCAATATCTTCAAGCGGCTACTCTCTTGACCCAGATCAGCATTACCTTTTCATGGCACTTGATGTAGGCCTCCGTGTTGAGTCCCCGTTGGAAGATGGCATTATGTTGCCATCACAAGTGATCATTCAAAACAATTTCTTAATCCACATTATACTCATCAAACTCTTTCTGCAATGTACTGAGATTGACACCCAAATACGCTGAAATGTTTGCATTGGAGTTAACGGTGCGAATGCCAAGCAGTACAGCATGCTGTCTTCAAATATTTGGCAGAGTGAATTGCATCATAGTGCTTCTTCTCTTACAGATGGTGTCCAACTGACCCTACTATACTGTGGAGTGAACAAAATAACAACGAACAACGCAAATGAGGGAAAGTAATGATATAAAATAACAATATACCTATTGCATCATATATATATATATATATATATATATAATTCGCTTAAACATTAATCGATACTCGCATTTGGGTAGATACTTTGTTCTTAAAACAATCTTGATTAAGATATATACATACACGAAAGGAAAGAAGAAGAAGGGAAGAAGAAGAAGAAGAAGAAGAAGAAGAAGAAGAAGAAGAAGAAGAAGAAGAAGAAGAAGAAGAAGAAGAAGAAGAAGAAGAAGAAGAAGAAGAAGAAGAAGAAGAAGAAGAAGAAGAAGAAGAAGAAGAAGAAGAAGAAGAAGAAGAAGAAGAAGAAGAAGAAGAAGAAGAAGAAGAAGAAGAAGAAGAAGAAGAAGAAGAAGAAGAAGAAGAAGAAGAAGAAGAAGAAGAAGAAGAAGAAGAAGAAGAAGAAGAAGAAGAAGAAGAAGAAGAAGAAGAAGAAGAAGAAGAAGAAGAAGAAGAAGAAGAAGAAGAAGAAGAAGAAGAAGAAGAAGAAGAAGAAGAAGAAGAAGAAGAAGAAGAAGAAGAAGAAGAAGAAGAAGAAGAAGAAGAAGAAGAAGAAGAAGAAAAGAAGAAGAAGAAGAAGAAGAAGAAGAAGAAGAAGAAGAAGAAGAAGAAGGAAGAAGAAAGAAGAAGGAAGAAGAAAGAAAGAAAGGAAGAAAGGAAAGAAGAAGAAAGGAAAGAAGAAATAAAAAGAAGTAAAAAGAAAAGAAATAAAAAGAAGTAAAAAGAAAAGAAAGAAGAAGTAAAAAGAAGTAAAAAGAAAAGAAAGAAAAAGAAGTAAAAAGAAAAGAAAGAAGAAGTAAAAAGAAAAGAAAAGAAGAAGTAAAAAGAAAAGAAACAAAAGTTTTTTTCATTTCTATGTTTTTTCACCATTTTTTTTAGATTCTGGGAAATGAATCCGACTGATTTTTTTTCCCTGGAACCTTATGTGTTGTGTAAGAGATAAAAGTATCAAGAAACGCAATAGGAAGATGTGAACTGATATTGTTCAACAAGAGAAACTTCACAAAACCCTGTAATAATTTATGTTCTACGAAAAATCTTTCTATATGTGAATCTGCTTCAAACAAAACTTAATGGCTGTCGTATTACCAAGAGAATTAGTTAAAACTTTATCCAGATAAATTACTGTCATTGGTAGAAGGCCGGATGGAAACTTCATTCCTAGTGGTGAAGGTATTGGGCATGCGTGCTACAAATACTTTCACGGCTTCTGCTCCGATGAACTTAGCTCCCTGGTGGCCCCTCTGCATGAATTTACTCAAGCTACTAGACTGACGGCTAGGTCCCACCCTTTTACATTGAAACAAATCAAATGTAAACGCAACTTCTACTCCATCACTAATTTTCTCGCACTTCCCGCTTGTGGAATTCCCTTCCATATACTTGCTTTCCCGATAGCTACAATCTCCAAAAATTCAAATATAAATTCAATAGTCATCTCCTATCTCACTAACCTTCTCTCTCCTTCTCTCTCTCATATGCTCCTTTCTTTGTCCACTTCACTCATCAGTATTCTTATCCTTCTCTTACCCACTTCCTGACACCTCCTATAACTTGTTCCTCTTTCTCAGCACGTTCCTCCTATGTAACTCCCTGCACACCAGTGGTAATAAAACTGCCTTGCTCGAAGTGAAATGATAAAAAAAAAAAAGAAATTTAATATTTTATTCAAAGGAAGAAAGACAGTTAAGACAGTAAAGCGCTTCCCGCCTGTGGAACTCCCTTCCACAAGTCTGCTTTCCCGACAGTTACAATCTCCAGGTGTTTAAATGTAGGGTCAATAGACACCTCCTATCACACTAACTCCCAACTATTCTCACAACACTCATCTACCCAACCCTCATTCTCGGTATCCTCACCCGCCTATCACCCACCCTCTGTTATTTCCTATATTTAATCAGCCTTTCTCCACTCTACGTAGCCCCCTGCACAGTAGTGGCAGTGACATGCCTTGCTCGGGGTGAAACGCTTATAAAAAAAAACAAAAAAACAAAAAACAAAAAACAAAAAAACAATGAATGACCACGTAGCGTGTTCGATCTCCACTGGATACTATACTCCCTATCTAATATATTTCCCCTTTTTTTTAACGGCCGAAGAATGAATCTGCTGTAAAAGTTAATAATAATGATGATGATGATTTTGATGATACACAGCTATTAATATTCCTTTTAATTTGATTTTGCGTAATATGAGTTTAAGTCTGGTTGAGATTTGAGACCAAGGAACAAGATTTTGTATCAGAAAATACAAACAGGTGAGTTACGATATAACCAATATCGCTGCCCCGTTGAAGACTGACACTTGTAATCTGAGAAAACACTGAAGTGATCTTCGTGTCATCAGGGGGCACTTGAATACCTATAAACTCGATGCGTGCGAAGGCAAAATCCTCGTAGATATCATTTTCTTGCTAAGAATATCTAATTGTAAAAGACATTCTGAAGATAATTGAAGCTCTTTAAATAAAACGGTTTAAGACAAATGTCACGAAACAAGTTTTCTTTTATCAGAAGACGCGATAAGACGAGGTGTCATGTAAACTTTTATGTGCTGTCTCTTCAGGGAACAAGCGATCATGACCCTCCACATCTTCCTATACCTTGTTGCGCTTAATATATTTTGCCCTGTTATTTCTCTCAAACCCTGCTCTGCAATCCATTTGTTTACGCTGTTTTCCACTGTCTTTATTTCCCTTTATCTGCCTTGTGAGTATCAGATTCTCCAAGCCTCCTGTTATTACGTATCCCAGAAACTTCAACTGTCTTTTCTTGATGTGAAGTAAGTTTCTCACTTATCGTCGTTGTTCCCATGTTCGGTCCATATTATCCTTCTGTAGAACCCCATTGCTGTTGAGTCGAGTCTTTCCTTCATTACAAGGTAATTCTTAAGCATTCGCTACCATATAGGAGGACAGATATCATCCCAAGTCATCAGGAGGAAGAAATCTGTAATTGCGTGATTGCATGGAGGAAAATCTACTCAAGACGTGAGAAGTAACAATGTGTAGGATTTTTTTTCAATACTTATTATAATTCTATTTTTAATATTATTATTGTTGAGAATTGCAGCATGAGAGACACAATTGAAGAAATTACCGAAGCCGTAACAAAAGACAACGGAAAACCGAGGAAATCATCCCCTTCATCACGTACTCCCCCAGCGACAACCGGCAAATAACGGGCAGGGACCGATGCCTAGTCATGGAATTAAAAAAAAGCAAAGACTTACTCGATTCAACCTAAACTTTGAATATTGAGAAAAGAGAATAGAAAATGATACACTCCTGATCAAAAAATTAAAACCACTTAAAAATCTTTAAAAATAATTTTTTTTTTTACAGATAGATTTTAAACTCCTACCACTTAAGGTTACCAATACTACAATCTAAAAGGTTATGGGAACAAAAAGCTACATTCCAAACATTTTATTTCGAAATTTACATTTTTATAAAATGAGGCAATTTATGCATGATCAAAATTTTATAAGACCAGGGGTATAAATTGTTAGATCTATGGTAATTCCAATGTTTTTAGTTCAGTTAGAGATTAGCAATCACTGCATAAAGGTGTTACCATGCCTAAAGCAAGCAAACTTACCAAAGTTGAGCGTTCTCGAATTCTAGAATTCCATAAGCAAGGTTTGTCACAGCGGGCGATCGCAGCTATGTTAAATCGCAGTAAAACTGTGATTTGCAACTTTCTAAAGAACAGTGAGAATTATGTAAAAGCAAAATCCTCTGGTAGGCCCCAAAAAATTTCTCCTGCATTGAGTAAGAGAATAAGACGGGTTGTTATGAAAGAGGCGGGACTTTCTTCTAGTCAAATTAAGACAGTCACAGATGCTGATTGCAGTCCCGTAACCATCAGACGACACTTACGACAAAAAGGCATGGTAAATAAAAAGCGGAAACAAATTCCTCAGCTGCTTCCACGTCACAAGGTGGACTACTTAAAGTTTGGTTGTGAATACCAAACATGGGACGTTGAGAAGTGGAAGAATGTCCTGTTTTCTGATGAGAAAAAATTCAATCTAGATGGTCCTGATGGCTTCCAACGATATTGGCATAACAAAAACATACCTCCTGAAATTTTCTCCACACGTCATAGTGGTAGAGAGTCCCTAATGGTATGGGGGTGCCTTTTCTTACAGAGAGACGATGGAGCTCCAGGTGGTGCAGGGTTGTCAAACAGCGGCTGGTTATGTTAGCATGCTACAAAAAGCATCACTGATGATGGAGGGCCATCGTTTGTGTGTGGATGGATGGTTATTCCAACAAAATGATGATGCAATCCACGCTGTAAGACGGACCTTGACCTTTCTACAAGAAAATCGGGTCCATCTCTTGGGACATCCTGCATGCTCACCAGACTTGAACCCAATTGAAAATGTTTGAGGATGGATGACAAGAGATGTTTAGCAAACAATATTCAACAAAAAAAATGAACTTCGTGAAGCCATCTTCAGAAGCTGGAGCAACATCCTCCGCACCTTAATAAAAACGCTTATTTCTAGCATGCCCGACAGAATTTTTGAAATCATCAAAAGCAGTGGAGGTAGAACTCATTATTAAATTTAGTTGTTGAATGTTTTCATACACTTTTTGTACAATTTCGTAGAATTTTTGTCTCTGGTCTTATAATTTTGATCATGTGTAAATCGCCTCATTTTATAAAAATGTAAATTTCTAAATAAAATGTTTGGAATGTAGCTTTTTGTTTCTATAACCTGTTAGATTGTAGTATTGGTAACCTTAAGTGGGAGGAGTTTAAATTCTATCCGTTAAAAAAATATTTCTTTTTAAACATTTTTAAGTGGTCTTAAAATTTTGATCAGGAGTGTATCTATTAACCATCACAGACAATCGCTCCTACCCCCACCCCATTAGCATGAATCAGGCTAGTCTCCCTGAAAGCAAAACCCTGTGCCTCCTCGGTTTAACTATCACAACAGACCTTAAGTGGAATGATTAATAACAGTGACAGCTTCTTTTCACGGACATTTTGTCATGTTTGTATCTTTCGTCATCAGGAACAATTTCATCGGACACCGTTTTTTGTTTGGTTACCTTTTTACCTCTCGTCTCACTACGACGTCTTGTTACTGCTTTTTATTTTATTATATTTTATTTTTGTTTTCCCTTCTTTCATTCTTTGTCCTTTCTAGGATAGACTGCTTCCTTTTGTTTTAATTCAAGTCTTTCATCACGCATTACCGTTTTTATCCACTCTCGGCAACGTTATAATGCCACATGAGTAGAGTTTGTGTTTTGGCGGGATTTTCAGATTCTCCTGTTTATCCTTCTATCCAAACGCACTATTCGCTTCTCCGCTGTTCCATATAACTGATTTTTTACCTAATTCACGAAATAAAATCTTTCGTTTTTCAATGAAATTCGTTTGTGTGTTCTTATGAATTTGAGTTTAAACTGGCTGTCTAAAGCAGGATGCTTTTCGGCATTTTTTCCAGGGCAGCACATAAAAATTACACAAAAATATCTTGAAATAGTACCTCCACTAAATCGATAAAAAAAAAAAACAACAGTATGAATTAAAAAAGACCCCAAACTTTTTCCATCAAAATGTTTATTATTATTATTAAGAGGTAAGATCAAAGTAATTTTATTTTAAGAAGTTTTTTTGATCTCTTCTAACATGTTCAAAATTTTGGCAGAAAATCTTGTTTTGATTTGAGTTAGCGAGTAACCGAAAGGTTACGACGGTTTACAAGGGAAAACGTAAGATGACATCACACACTTTTTTCCGGTGACAAACACATTCATTAGGAAATTCTCGCAAAAATCAAATAATTGTCAGATTTTAATGAAACTTTCAGAATTCATTCACAAATGAAGGAAATTATTTTTTAAAAATCTTGGTTTTAAATATTTTTACATTTATTATCCTTCGTCCTTCACGTAAATTCATGAAATTTTAATAATTTTTACTTTGTTGCTGTCAGTGGTTTTATTAGTTAAAAGCAGGACGCATTGGAGAACGTAAATTATTCTGATTGTCTTTTTTGTTTTTTCAAATTTGGCCTCTGTATCCGAAAATCTGCTCTGAAGAGTAAAAAATTAAAAAATGCAATAAAACTCTGATATTATTTAATTTGATAAGCTTTTAATTGCTTGAATAAATAATTAAAATTAAGGAGATTATAGTCTTAAAAAAAAAAAATTTCGATTACTAATGAAATTTTAAAAGAATTGTTTTCATTTTTTTTAATTTTATAAAATTTCAAAAATATTTTTAAAATACTTCAAAGATTTATTGCGGTTAGATTTTTAAGTTAATTGAAGATTATATTGCCTATCGAAAATTACAAAGTTTAATATAAATCGTTTGGCCTTCATATTTTTAAAATAATTTAATGTTTTTGTGTGTATTTTTTGTATCGTAATTTTTATAAAAATCAGATTTTCCTCCCTTACTCGAAAAACAATTTGTACAACTTCGTCACTTGTGAACGCCATACACTTTCATTTTAACTCTAATCAAAAACCTGTCAACACGTTTGATATATGGGGCACAGGTCAAAAAGTTGAAATCTGTGATTAAGAAATAATTTTATTCTAAATTTCACGTGATAAGTAAGTAATAGTTGTGTAAATCAGATTAATTTAACATGAAATTTACTATTTTTTTTTAAATAATGTGTCACAGATGTATATTTTATTTTCCCAAGATTTTTAAAACCTAGAATTAACTTTTGTTTAAAATGTGTTGATCGCTCAAAAATGGCGGCAAAATTCAAAAATTGAAAAAAAATCTCCAACTTTTATATCCCAATCAATATAATTTCTGTTTTAAATAAAACAGTGTATTTTACTTACTGGAAATAGTAAATTTAACCATTTAGCATTCAAATAAAAGTTTCAAGAAAACTTTTTAATTTTTAAAAATTCAGATGGTTCGCCTGAAATAGGCCTATACTTCCGCCTAACCAGTATGACTGGAAGTACCTATACAAAAGAGTAAATTTATTCAGTAAAGTCGCCATTGGCTTCAACCACAGACTCTAGATGATTTCAGAATCTCCTGGAACTCTTTTGGACGGTCTGTTAGTTTGAACTGGTGAATACTGCCCTAATCTTTACGTTCAATTCATCATTGCACATATACAAATCAACCATCCGTCCGTGCATGGAATGCTGCTGTCATATATGGCCAGGCGCCACCACTGTTCATCTCAGTGTTCTCGACAGGCTCCAAAGGGAATCAGCAATGTGATAGGTACCAACTTGGTGGCTTGACTCCAGCCACTTTCTCACCGACAGGATGTTGCTTTCCTCTGTCTGTTCTATAGATTGCTTCTACTTCGACGAACTTAAGTCACTGGTGCTCCTGCCAGAGGAGTTTACTCGTGCAACCAGACTGGCAACTGGGTCCCACCCATTCAGTTAGATCAACCAGATGCAGACGACAATTCTACTCTTTCAGCTTCTTTTCTCGCACTTCCTGAATGTAGAACTCTTTCATATTCTTGCTTTCCTAACGGCTACAACCTCCAGGAATTTAAATGCAATGCCAATACCCATCTCTTAACCACTTGACACCCTGTATATCTTTTCCTTTCTTTCTACCTTTGCAACTGTCATCACACTTGTATTCTCATCCTTTTCTTGCTCTTTTCTCTGACACCCTCTGTAACTGAATCGTCTTTCTCTTTACTCTCTTCCTATCTAATCTTTTACTCTTATGTAGCCCCCTGCGCATCAGTGGCGTTACCGCCTTGCTTGGAGTGAAACAATTAAAAAAAAAAAAACAACTCCTGGTAAGAGATAATGAGTATAAGCCAAATTGTTTTGCCCTTTGAAGTCATTTTATGACTTTTCTTTATTCAAATTTAATATTTTGTAAAATAAATATAGTATGTGATGTGGCTTCCCTCTGTCTTTTCTACAAGCATTTTTATGATAACTGTTGTGATGAGCTCTTTTTCCCCTGGTACCCCTGGATGTGCGTTGTGGTCCAGTGGATATCGACTCGGAACGAGAATCCGGGGAGCCGAGTTCGAATTTCAGGTGAATCCACTGTATTCACTTACGCGCAAATACCCTTGGGAAAGGTATTAATCCATCTCTTCCTTCCAGTTATGGGTTAAATAGCAGGACAGATTGGGTTCTATAGCCTTGGTCGGCAACCAGTCTACCGCAGAAAGCAATGGCAACCTACTGTGGGATAATCTTCTGCCCAGTCAGTCATGTCTCTTTCGAGACATGATCGCCCAAGCGTGTATCGCGTATGGCACTTAATTGACTGACCCCAACCACATGTATTTACTTGGGCTACTAGCTTGGCATCAAGATCCCACCCTTTTACTGTCAAAATAGGTGGATGTAACCTCCTCTTCTACTCTAACAGTTTCTTTTCTCAGACTTCATTTCCATTTTATATATTTTATATTGAAAGAATAAAAAAGGTACATGGGATATATATAATTTAAATTAAGAAAAGTGCGTCTCTTCTACAAATACTTTCACGGCTTCTGCTCAGATGAACTTGGATTACTGGTGCCCCGTTTATATAAATTTACTTGAGCCACAAGATTAGCAACTAGGTCCAACCCTTTTACTATGAAACCAATAAATTGAAAACGCAAATTCTACTCCAGCAGCTTCTTTCCTCACACTTCACGCCTGTGGAATTCCCTTCCATTTACTTGCTTTCCCGAGAGCTATACGCTCCAAGAATTTAAATGTAAAGTCAATAGTCATCTATCTCACTAACCCGCATCCTCTCTCTCATGCTTCTTTCTCTGTCCAGTCCACTCTCATCAGTATTCTCACCATTCTCTTACCCACTTCCTGACACCCCCTATAACTTGTCACTCCTTGTCATAACTTTCCTCCTATGTAACCCCCTGCAAAACTGTGACAATGCCTTGCTTGGGGCGATATGATTATAAAAAAAGAAACCTTTGGTTTACATTGAGTTTTGTTGGGCTATCGCTTACTCGCCCAACTGTGTGCCGCTCATATGAATCAACGGGGTGGCGCGATGTAATGGGAGATGTGGTCGCAGAAATCGTCTGACAACGATGACTGGTATCTCTTTCCTGTGTGAAATGGTTTAGAGTCCTGTTACCACACATAAGCAGCCACCCTCTTCAACCGTGGCAGCATTAACTCCTCATGGCACTTGATGTAGGCTTCCCTATTGAGTGTAAGGTTCGCGAATTCAACGAATTATTTTCTTATCGGAACTATCCTTACTCTCGTGTCTTCGTAATCACCGTTACATTCACCCAACTCTTTACGAATCCAAACACTATGAAATGTTCGTAATGAATCTTCCGGTGAGAATGCCAAGTAATACAGCATGAGGTTTCCAAATTTCTGGCCAAGTGAATTGCGTCATAGTGATCTTTCTCTCACAGACGGAGCCGAACTGACACGAGTATCCTGTACAGTCGACAAAACGAAACTACGCGCATGCGCGAAATTTAAAAAACAAATTGGCGACAATTTACCATTCGCACACTGTATAGGTATACTATAAACTTCATGATTGAGATTGTCGCCGTTCTAGATTTTTGTCAATTTACCCATCGCACCCTGTAGGTATATTATAAGATATTTATGATTAAGATTGCAAAAAATATAGAACATCGACAATTTACCCATCGCAGATTGTAAATAAATACGACCTCTAAGTATTAGCAATCAGTGATTTAACCTGAAAGGATGGCAGTGGAACATGTCAGAGTCGTTTTTAGACACATGCACATTATATATATATATATATATATATATATATATATATAATGTGTGTGTGTTCATATGTGGTGCAGATATAGAAGAATCCAAAGGAGTATCCTATACATAAAATAGTAGGATAACTCTCTAGAAGAGCTCTAAATATATATATGTATATAATTACATAAAGAGCAAATATATGTAAAAATTAAGACAGACACGTTATTCAATGGTTAGGCGGAAGTGTAGTCCTATTTCAGGCGAACCATCTTCAAAAGACGGAAGCTGAAGATGGTTCACCTGAAACAGGCCTAAACTTCCGCTTAACCATGAAATAACGTGTCTGTCATATATATATATATATATATATATATATATATATATATATATGGTGCCCATAAAGTTCGTGTGTACTTTAAAAAATTTAAAACTTTATTTGTATTTGTGATAGAAATAATCTGTAAAAAATGTTACAAAGTTTAATGTACCTAGTTTTAAATATAGCTATTGAATAAGTCTTTACCACAAAATTTGCAACAATTTTTAGATAAGAAAAAAATTTTTTTTCAGAATCAATTTGATCCATGGTTTCAACTGAGGAAAAAGTAAACTGTGTCCTTTGGTTGACTGAACTGAAATCTACTATTGCTAGAAGATTTGAAAGCTAAAATAACTAATGTGATTTCAGGCATTACTGGAAATTAATTAGTAAATGTTTTCCGTGAACTTCAATGTCGCATTAACCTTTGTATTGCTAATGATGGAGGACATATGGAAACTTAAATAAAATTTCAATAAACCTTAAAAAATATAAATTTACTTCTTTCTAATCCTTTCTGCAAATTATTTCTATCGCAAATGCAAATAAAGTTATTTTTAAGTGCACACAATTTTTAGGGACACCCTGTGTGCATATATATATATATATATATATATAGATATGTGTGTGTGACAGGAAATTCGTGCTCAACCAGAGAGGATGAAAGAGATAACGAACTGATAGCATGAGGATTGGGGTTATCGTATTCGACAAGCAGTGGTGAATGTTTATCGGATGTAAGAGAAAGCGCATTCCTTGTTGGAGAACGAAAGGAAGTAACGTCCGTCCGTCGTACAGCAGCTGGATCAGTGCTTCACACGAAATACACCAAGCTAACCAAAAAACTATGGAAACGCACGACACGTTGCCTTATTGATAACATTTGCATGTACATAGCTCAAATGCTAAACATT